>JAGFPH010000036.1:1438774-1473198 GCA_018207615.1 Philaenus spumarius
ATGCAAGTTGACAACGGTCACTATGTGAGTTGGAAACAAATGCTATGTGAATTGGCAATGGTCACTATGTAAGTTGACAACGGTCACTATGTAAGTTGGAAACAGTTGCTATGTGAATTTGCAATGGTCACTATGCAAATTGACAATGGTCACTATGTGAGTTGCAAACAAATGCTATGCGAGTTGACAACAGTCTCTATGCTACTTGACAACGGTCACTATGTGCGTTGAAAAGAAATGCTATGCGAGTTGACAACAGTCGCTACGCAACTTGACAGCGGTCACTACGTGCGTTGGAAACAAAATAATGTCTTTGACTTCTCACGGTCAACCTCTAATGAAGCTAAAAAATTTTTTGGTATTCATATGTTGATGGGCAACTTAGGATAACCCAGAGTGCGTCTCTATTGGGGAATATAGTTTTTAATTCCTATCGTTGCAAATAATATGTAAGTTAATCATTTCTTCAATCTAAGAAATTGTGTTAATTTTGTTGACAACAGTGCAAAAGATCCTAACAATAATGATCAGCTGTGGAAGATTAGGCCTTTGTATAATGCAATATAAGATAAATGTAGAAACTAAGTATTAGAAAAGTCATTTATGCGTTGATGAACAAATAGTGCCATTCAAGGGGCAATTTAGCCTAAAGCAGTACATTAAGAACAAGCCATATAAATGGGGAATAAAAACGTTTCTTCTACGTAGTGAAAGTAGACTGACATACGACTTTATTATTTAGCAAGGGGACAAAAATTGAGCTAAACACAGACTATACTCGTTTTGGACTTGGATCAGCTATTGTTATGCAGCTGACTGAGAGAATTCACTCTCAAAATACATTTTTATATTTTAACAATTATTTTACCTCATATAATTTACTACAATATTTGTTAAATAAAGAGATTTCTAGGATAGAAACTACTACTAGGATGGATAGATTTGGAAAGCCTCCTCTACCCTTAAATGATGAATTTAAAAAGAAAGAGAGAGGGTACTTTGAAGTTTTGAGCAGAAACTGTGTAGTTCTTACTAAGTGGCATGATAACTCAGTAATGACTGTGGAATCTAACTTTGTTGGCTGGAGAGTAATTGATACCTGTAATCATTGGGATGAGAAAACTCACCAGTCTTCACTTGAATCAACCAGTTGTTAAGCGTTACACTTGTGGCATGAAGGGTGTTGACAAATGTGGTTTCCTGATTGCCATCTACAGGACAACTATAGGTTCGAGGTAATGGGACATTACAAATGTTTTCACATGCAATTGACTTGGCTGTTACAAATGCATGGCTAGAATATAGACGTAATGCTACTGCACTTGGTATACAAGGCAAAGAAATTGAAACATTCGAGGAAGCATTTGAATGAAACTCTTAGCGTTCAATCTGCTTTACCTCGTTTATTTAAGAAACGAGGCTATCCTTTCATCTCACCACATTCTCCACAAGTGCTAGCAAAGTGAAAAGCATTAATAAAACCTGCAGAAGACATCCGCTATGATGGGGAAAATCATCTTCCATTTTCAGAGAAACAAAAGAATGCTTTAGGATGAATGAATCCAAGATGTAAATCAAACACTCAAATCAAATGAACAAAATGTAAAATTTACCTGTATTGTTTTGGGAAAAAGAACTGTTTGTTCAACTATCATGTGAACATTTGAATTTGAATCAGTTGTACTTTGTAAAATTAATTGTAAAACATGTTTATTTTTTAAGTAAATTATTATTTCAAAGTATTTTCTAGTTGATTTATATTTATATCCTTTATTAAGGAAAACTAGCTGGTAATGAGCTACACCATCAAATTACAGTGTCCTCGTATGAGGACGCTCTAGATATATGATCTAGAAATTTTATTTTATGCTAATGTGATAGTAACTTACAGTTAGCCATAAACTCGTTAAAAAAAATTCCACTAAAACTAATACAATGACTGAAAGGGTTAGGCGCTTCCAGTTTTTACAGAATTGAAAACATATAGAGTAATCAGCCAGCGTTCTAAAATATGAGTCTGACTTGCACGGCAAGAGTAAGCCTTCCAAAAATATTTACAAATAACGATACTAATAACAACTAGGAATCAATAAGTCATATACTCAATTTATTGAATTAACTTATGTCAATAACCGTGGCAGAAATAAATTAGGGCAGACATTGGTGGTGTGACTAGAGGAAGGGATGACAACTCCTACAAGCAATACGAACCCGCATGAAAACGTATCCCCTTTTCGCAAATGTTTTAATCTGTTGAAGTTTTCCTACAAAAGTACTTCTACAAAACAACACAGGTTTAAAATAAAAATTTTAGCTGCTGTACTTTCAAAAATAGAGGGGGGTAGGGATTTTGAACAGAATTTTTTCTTTAAAGGTGTTTCAAACGACACTCTGCATGAAATATTATAATAATTTAGCTTCTCTGCAGCCTTGTATCAACTTTATCTTCAACTGAACGTTTAACATACCTGACTCCACGGATTAAAGTCTACGGTTTGGATCCGGATGAAGACCGTGTTAATAATAAAATTACATTGTTTTGCCTGTATCTGTTTCAAAGAAAATCAGCTTTGACAGGCAGAATAGTAAAAAAGCTGCAACATTCAACTACAACATCATTTTAAGGTAGCCCAGCACCCATTCTCTTTCTTGTAAATGTATCCAAAATGTTCATATTATCAATACAAGTCTTCCTATCAACAATTATGATACTGTTACAGTTGTTTTTCTTCTTTTTTTTCTTAAATTAATTGACAATTTGTATACAAAATATACGAGGTCGGGCAAAAATCCCGCAAAAACAACACTTATAGATAAACCCAATCAAGAATTTTCAATTGCTGTGTCTATCGCCTTCCTACGCCAACTAAAAGCTGGAATATTGCAATGTATGCAGGTTTTTTTACTCCTGTATAGTCCAAGAGCTGGGAAATATTGTTTACAACCCCTGTTTACCAATTGAAAATTTATAAGTCTTACTTGATTTAATACTATTTTCAATCGGCAAAAAGTTGTAATAAATACTAACCAGATTTTTGACTAAGACAGTTTATAGAAAAATTCAGTTTATTAGAAACAAAAATATTAGAAACTAATATGTTCAACTTATTTCATAGTTTTTGTTATACCAATGTTAACTGCTGTCTTCAGATGTAGTAGTGTTTTAAGAAAATATACATCCCTAACGAATTTTCTTCGGTGTAAAAATAAATCATCAGAAATAAGAAAACAACATTTAAATAAACGTAAATGAAATATTTACCCTTAAAATTCAAGAAACTTTAATTAACAGCTCAATATTATTTTTTTACTGGATTATTAGTAGACCTATTATTACAGGAGAAATAACTATTACCGTTAAAGCAAAACAAATATGTCAATGCCGGTAATTCAAAGGTAAACATTAATAACGTAGATATAAATAACTAGCACTTTGCCAAGTTTATACTTAAAATATATCAACATTTCAAAACAAGCAAATATCTAACGTCTTCTAATATCAATGTTAACACTAAATAAAAATAAAATAATAAGTAACGAATAGTGTGAAAACATTATTTCCGACTTTCCGAGTATTCGGAAATATTTTGCTGAGTCAATACCTGAACTGTGTTCACCTCTTTGTCTTCTTACAAATAATGCTATTGTATTTAAATGTTTTGCCAATGACGGAATTGTTCTTTAAATTCAAATGTGTTTTATGTGTATATGTGTTTTAAATGTTGTGAATATACATATAAGGTCATTCCATATGAAATCACCAGAGACCAAAACCTCTATGTCTCAGATTTACATGATTTTTTGAATATTAGTTACATAAAAAACAAAACAAAATTCTTACTTGTTTATCAAAATTTTGAATTTTGAAAATCTCAAAAACACTATTTTAGATTTTTTTAATGTATGTTATTCTGACATATATTGGTTACATTCATGCCAAATATCAAGGTGGAGAAATGATGGGATCACGAGTAAATACAATATATATGTTAAATAGGTAACATTTAAAGTGAAAATTAGGTTACTACTCTCTTCTAATAATTATACATGATGAATAATAGCACCTCCTTAACATATAGATTTTATTTACTCGTAATCCCATCATTTCTCCACCTTGATATTTGGCATGAATGTAACCAATATATGTCAAAATAACATACTTTTTTTTATCTAAAATGTTGTTTTTGAAATTTTCAAAATTCAAGATTTTGAAAACAAGTAAATATTTTGTTTGGTTTTTAGGTTGTAATGTTACATACCAAATGAAAGCTCATACAATAAGCTTTAAAATGAGCTATCAAACAGCTCTCTAGTACCATTGGTTGTGAATCTACGAGCATTTTTGTGATCCAAAACATTGTCAAAATCGGAATTTTCAAAAATCGATATTAAAAAAACTATTCAAGTAAAATATATTTAGAAAATGTATTTGTAATGTACTTAGTTCAGTATAACTAATACACCAAAAATCTTGTAAATCTGAGACATAGAGGTTCAAAATTTATTTTTCATTGAGAGTGATTTGATACGGAATGACCCTATACATTTCATTTAACTTATATAGGCCTAATGAATGAATACATGACATGACCATGGCTGAATATTGTTTTTATCACGGCGCAATATAAGAAAAAACCAGAATAGCTAATGCAAACCATAAAAGATATCTTTAATTAATTATTTCTATACTAACCATGCTAACTAAAATATTAAGACAATTAATTTGATTTCTAATTGGTATATATATGCCAATTATAAGTAAATAACTATAACCTTAAATAAGTAAAACTAAGCCATTTTCAAAATGCCCAATATTGAACTTTAAATGGCTGCCATTTTGTGTAGGGTGAACCTTTTGATGTCAGATTTGCAGCATTGTGTTTTCCTAAGATGGACCTTTAATTTGATGTACAAATCGACCTATTTTCCTCCGACTCCCTGTTGGCCGTTCAAACACTAAGGTGATGAAAAAATTATAATTGCTTGAAAAATTAGTGTTTTTGGTAGAGAAACGATGTACCAAGTTTTGTTGCGTTATCTGCAATGGTTCCAAAAATATATCGCTGTTCACATACTTTTGAGAGATCCTTTATATTCAAGACAGACTTAAATGCAACATACAATAAGAGAAGTTTATTATTTTCAACCATATTTGTTTCACATTTCTTTGAAATGGTCATGTTTAAATTACGATAAGTGGCACATAATATTAACGTAGACTGAACAAGTTTAAATTATTAAAATAAAAAACTATAGTTTAACTCGTAAAAAATGTTCAAATAAAAACTACTTATTTACGCAACTCTATTAGAATTGCAAGAGGTTGGTAGCCTCGCTTGGTGGCTAGCCTCATTTAGGGAGCTGCTCAGCTTTGATCTTGCTCTCTTATTGGCTGTTACCCAAAGGACATGAATCGTAGCGGCCACTGTAGCTACTAGGCTAAATAATGATACAAGATATAAGTACTACTTGAACCATTTAACTGCCATGGATATGTTATCATACAGCATGGTAAATGTAGCGCATGAATAATTTATGTGCAGAAAAAAACCAAGCTTTGATGCCTTGTTGTAATGTTATTAATGTGGTTAATCCAGATTTATCATACACTAAACTGTTCGGAATTTAATTAAAATTGTTCTGTTAAAATACTTTAGAAAATGAGGAAGTGGGGTTGCATTTTATATAGATCATTTATATAAAAAGGGCTTTTTAAAAATGGTTTTGAAAAATATTTTTAGTACGATTCTTATAAAATTACGTGCTACATTTTTGGTCCCTTAGATTATCCATAGAATTATAGTACCATATGGACAGAAAATTGTAACTTTTTATGATTAAACATGCTTAGAAGCTATCGGCCTGCTGATAGATCAGAGGGACAACAGAGTCTGGTCAAAAAAAAGGAAATGATAAATAAGAGTCTTTTGAAATAAGGAAAATAAATTATAAAAAAAAAGAAAAAGCATTAAACAAAATGATAATAACATGCCTAAGCAAGCAGATAGACAACAAAAGCAAAACACCCACTACATCGACATCATGCTGTATGAAGGCTGACGTGCTACAATTTGATACCTTTGTGATACTTCTGTGCAAGTGATGCTGTGATCTTGCTGCTGTTCTATCCGCCTGTTGATCAGGCTGTTAGCGTGGGTAAGTGTTAAGCAAAATTAATTATTCATTCACACATACAATGTCAGTAAAGCAAAGAGTCTACATATAACTACAAAACATAAATGAAACAATTAACATCATATACTAACGACAATATAATACACAACAGTTTTATTGAAATTGGTGTATCTTAAAAACAAATCAAAATGTGCAGTAAATTATAGCACTCGTAATGAATGCAATTTAAACAATAATACGAACAAATACAAAATATATGTTTGAATATTCGGAAAGCCTACAGTGCGTAACACAAAAAGTGGAAAATTTGCTTGGTATAGTGGTGAGAAATGTAAAGCATGGTTAAAATTAGTATTGTGAAGTGATGAAACAATGTTGGCATTAAAAAAGAGATACTGTAGTTGGAAAACTTGAAAAGTTGCATTTAAAAGCTGTAAGGTATTAAGACACAACTATTCTTTTTATAACTTGTTTTACGTATATACAATAAAGACAAAGTAATAAAAAAACACAAAACAAATACATGGTAGGACTCGGGGTTCCCATAAAAATTTAAAGTCTCTATTAGAATTCTATATTATAAGCACTATGTCGCTATATTATAATATTTTTTAAGGCAACCATCCAAGATTCAAAGAAAAGTACACTCGTTCAAAAATGAAATTTTGAAAAAAGGTCATGATGTTGCCACTTATTTCCAATATAAAATTGAAAAATTAAATCAATAAGGTGTAAGTTAGAATTATTCCTATTTTATGTTTAAAGGTATGCTCAGTTTGCAGGTTGATATTTAAACTCCACAATTAGCATTGATTGGCACAACAAATTTTAAATAGAAGTGCTGTGAGACATGTGTTAGAATTTTACACCAGTTAGTCAATTTACAGATTCTGGTAAAAAAACAAGGCACGGTAAAAAACTTGTTTTTTGTTTTATATTTTTGAATTACTGTTGGACTTTCATTAAAAGTTATACCTGGTAATGAATATTTATATTGTTTGTAAATAAATATTCCTACATATTTCTAATTAATCCAAACTATTTTTGATGAGGTAATCAGTTCCTTCTACAACTAACCACACACATAATAAAACATTTAGGGACAGTTCTACAATATCATGATAGTTATCTGACAGATAAATTTAACCTGCCAAGTATATTGTGTACTACAATGGCTTTTAATTTTTCCAATAACAACCAGTAACTTATCTGTTAGATTTACAAATTTGCATGTAGGTCGGTACATTTTGTCCATTAGAATTGGTCGAAATAAGTTTAGGAACGCTCCTTAGCGACTGAATAACAAACTAGCTTCGATAAGGCATAAAAAGCGGATGCCTTGCTGTTCCCTGAAAATCTGCAGCATTTGCAATAAAATAACCAGTAGCTTACCCTACCAATTCCAACAAAACCTTAACCCAAGGTGGGAATGATTTCTAAAACAAGTACGAAACAAAAGTAATTATAATGATTGAAGGTTTTGTTTTTATGTATCAAAGTGAAAAATTAAATGACTGGTTGCAGTTTAAATTAAAACTTATTACTTGATTACTAACTTACTTTGTACTTTATTATTTATTGTTATTTATTATTTATTGTTATTTATTATTTATTCTATTTGTAGGTTATTTTTCTCCAATAATTTCTACGAGGAATCAAATGTTTCCTACGTTAAACTAAAACAATAAAAAAATACTATCGATCTAAAAGTCAAAATGTCAAACCCTACCTCTAAAAATTTTATTATTTCCAGACTGGGCAATCAATTAAACTATTTCTTCGTCATAAAAAATTTCAATAAAATCTTTATAAATAAACATATTTTAAAATCAACTCTAAAATACTCTATAATTTTATCTTGTGCAAAACTTGTTATTGGGTGCTTCAAGTAGGCGATAACTTAATTGGTAGAATAAGTTTGAATTTTTGTAATTCAATTACCATATTGAAACAGAATATATAATGAACAATAACAAGCAATTCCACAAAAATATATTTTATTATCATAGATAAGTAGATGATATACTATGTTTAATGAAAGGAAAGGATCAAGGGCAAATAAACCTATTCAACAAATACTTAAATAATATTCACCTTCATAACTTAAATCGAAACAAATAACAGTATTAATTACCTGAACCTTACAATTACAAAAATTTATAATAAACATCAATTCAAAATATACCGAAAACCCACACAAACAAATCACACTATACATGCTTCTTCTAACCTTCCACAACCGCATAAGATGGCAGCATATAACAGTTTTATACACAGAGCACTGAATACTCCTATGGAACCATCTGATTGAATTAATTTGATTGAAAAGAAATTAATATAATTAAATACATATCCTAATCTAATGGTTATGATTCATCCATTGCTAACAAATGCATTCATAGACAGACTAAGAAATCAAATAAAACCTGATATAAAGAAATATATATATCACAATGCGATTATCTCCATTGCTTGATAAACAAACCCGCAATATCTTTAAGAAACAAAGATCCACCATATCTTATAGGACAGACGTCAATTAATTGACCGAGCGAAGCGAGGTCTCCGTTTTAGCTCGACCGTTCGGCATTTCGTCTGTGTGTCCGTCTGTCTCACGATTACGGCCAAACGCCTTGACTGATTTTGATGATTTTTTGCATGAATGTTCCTTATTCCTAGGTCGAGCGATGTATATATACGGTTTTTTCCATTTTTCATTTTTAACCCCTTAAATAAAATAAAAATGGCGGCCGGACCGTTTCTCTCAGTGTAAGCTTTTTTCCAAAGCCAGTTTGTGGCTTAACCGTAAGTCAAATTTAAAAACTAATAACACTTTGCAGGTAGCAAATTTGATTTTCAACAAATTTGTATTCTTGATTTTTTCCGCATCTCTAACGGTAAGCTCACAAAATGGCCGTAAACTTCAAACTTGTTCAAAATCGTCCAAGTTTTTGTATTTTAACCATGTTTTTATACGTTTATTCTAAACCAATTCAAAAGTGTTCCATAGCTTTTTTGTAGATAAAAAAGGTTCAAAGAATTCATTAATGCCAGTAAAAAAATGATTGAAGTAAAATTAACAAAGTTACTAGCTCAAGAAACAAGCGTGTTCAGTAACGAAAGGAAAAAGTTCAACTTTAGGCCTACATAAAAAGTAGTAAAAAAGTTTTGTAATTTAGTTCTAAATAGAACTGTATAAAATTATGTATCAATATCAAATTTCTTATTTTGAAAACACCAGTTTTTATGTTCCTACTACAAGACTGCAAACAAATGCAAATTTATGCAAATTCTCGCATATATAATTTCCATAGTGCCTTTTGATTGCTTTGTAATAATGTTTATTACTAGTACTTACGTCAAGTAGCAATCTTGAGTTTAGTATATTTTAATACTTTATTACAGCTGTATATTAATGTAATGTGTGTCAGTGTTATGTGTGTATGTGTTTATTCATCTGATGATGGTATGTGTTATACCGAAACAGCTGTAATAAAGTATTAAAATATACTAAACTCAAGATTGCTACTTGACGTAAGTACTAGTAATAAACATTCTCGCATATGTTCGAAATGGCTGCATCTTGCGCCTGAGAGAACATCACTTTGGGCAGTCTGTTGCGGGGAGGGTTAAAGCTCAAGAAAAGAAAAAAAAAACAAGAACTAGAAACCCCGGAATTGCAAAATAATGTTTAACTGGCTAAACCTTCTGCTTACTTCCTTACTGGCACACTATTTTTAACCTAACTAAGCTCAAAACCACATTTGTTATTTCAACGAGCGAGGTCTACTGTTCTCAGAACTACTAGTAAATCAGAAGGAACCGAATCAGGATAAATATAATAATAGCGGGGTATGTAAATTAAATTGTACTGAATGCTCACAATATTACATAGGACTAACTGGAAAAACATTTAAAACAAGATTTAAAGAACACCTGCTGAAAAGGAACCCCAGCACAAACAGATCTACATATGCCTAACACCTGATCAATAACAATCATTCTTACAAAAGCATAGATGATCACATGAAAATACTGCATAAAACAGAGAAGGGCAGAATTATCGTTGTAATTGTATTAGAGGAGTTTGAGATTTATAAACACACCGAAATCAGCCCAAATGATATATTAAATGACAAACTCAAATTTAATTCAAATGGCATATACAGTTGAACTTGGTTATAGCGTCAATGAAGGGACCGAACAAATGTTGACGCTACGTCCGAGTGACGTTATAAAGATGTACCAACAGGAAATCGTATTTTTGTTACCTTGAGTGAAAGGACAAACAACTACACAGTATTACTATTATTGGCAACATTATTCATGACATTTATTAAAAAGAAAAACACTATTCTTTTAATGTACAGTAGGGTCCTGATAGTTTGAGCTGAGGTCACCTACAATCATAAATTAGGTAACATTGGTTAATGTGTGAAGTTTTAATGAGTAAATACATGTAGAGTGTATTAACAAACTTTATTATAAACACTAAAATTACAGTACGTACAAAAACATTAACTTACTGTATTAAAAAAACACGCAACAATTAAAGTGTCAACATTACTGTGGGGGAGGGGGGACAACTGTCTGATCACAACCACATAAATGTCTCGCCACGCTATACAGTCTTCTGCGCTTTTTGTATTGTCCAAACAGTTTCCTAGCAGTTCATGGGATTAGTTACACATAGCACACAACTGTCACCACATACTGTGTAAATTGTTCCTTAGGAGGGGTGGGAGAGTTAGCAGTGTTGCTTGTAGTAGAACCCTGCCCCCTTATATCGACGGAGATTTTACGTGTAAAAAAAATATGTAGATTGTTTATTTTGAAAATAGGCGGCCCGAAATCAAAGGAAAGGGGAAATTCTAACATTTTTCAAGTTCTGAGAAAATTGAATTCAAAGTTTGAAATTGATATTTTGTAAATTTATGATGTTACAACCGAGTGGTTAAAATATTTATTGACGCTAAAACAGGGGTTTATAATAAATTTAAAAGATAACTATTTGACCGGACCTAAAAAAAACCAGGCTATGTCAGAGTTGATGCATAGCTGAGGCCATTAAAACTAAGTTCAACTGTATATGATTTACTAAATCAAGTATCCTGAACTCCAACAACATGCAGATCTGCTCATGAACAAATCTGGATAAGACATAAGATTGCAATCCAGTAAAATAGTAGAACCCCAGCTGGGCAACATGTAGCTACTTAAAGACAATTTGTATTGTAATATAAGTCGTGTACAAATGAACAAAAATAATAACATTTTAACCATTTTTATGTCGAATATGTGTTGTTAGTGTATTGTGTCTTATGTTAAATGTCAGCCTGAAGATGCCGTCAGTGAAACGGCGAAACATGTTGTATTAAAAACAAGGATTGTTGAGACATACAAGGTATTTATAACCATTTTTATTTAAAAATTTTAAATCAAGTGATACTTAAAAATGTATAGAAACAAGATGTTAAGCTGTCTAGCTCATCTGGATTTTATCTAGCAGAAATTGAGATAAATTTATTTTGCATTTTAGCAGTTAAAAGCTATTCCACTTGATTTTATTTTGTTAAAAATTGTTTATTCATAAGCACCAACTACACAAACTTCCATGGCCTTCAACTGGAACCTTATGATTTGGAGCCAGGTTGCTATCCTTAGGACCCATTCCATGTGAAATCACCAGAGACCAAAACCTCTATGTCTCAGATTTACATATTTTTTTGTATATTAGTTATATCAACTAAATACTAAATAAATTTAGGTGGTATAACTAATACCCCAAAATCTTTTAAATCTGAAACATAGAGGTCCAAAATTTAATTTTTATTGGGTGATTTGATACGGAATGACCCTTAGATACTAGACCATCGTATGTTTCACTTTATCCATGTAAACTTCTATATCTTTTTATAATGCAGGTTGAGAATAATTAGAGCAATGACAAAGTATAGGCCATGAAGGCAATGCAAAAACCTTTCTACGTTTGATAAATTGAAAGAATGAAGGAACATTTCAACTCTCCAATCTCTATACATGAAACTCAAACTCTGGCTGGTATGTAGGCCTAAATACACTAAATCATGACTGAAGTTCATAACAATGAAGACAAATTACCTTAGGAAATTACAATATCAGAAATTGAAGACATTTTAGGATTCCTAAACACCAACTAACTTAATATGAAAAATTCGCCATATTCGAGTTTTAAATTGTAAAGTAGGTTACCCAATCACTATAGAAAGTTGGTGTACATACGCCCATGTGTAACAAAACAATATAGCGGAAGAACAAGGTTGTATTGCTTTATAAATTCATTAACATATAACAACTGATTTCGTCCATCAGTTGCAATACCTCAACAATTATATGAACACCGTTTAAGGTTATGTTTACAAATTTTAGTTTAAGTTTTGTATTGTTAAGGAATAATAATGTTCATTGATACATCTAATTCATTCTGTCAAGTCTGTTTCCTAACATGTATGGATAGCATGATCCTCTTGAGTTATTGGTCTGAATTATTGCCACATAATACAATCATAACAAATAATATAAATTGCCTAAATGACTGTATTTAAAATTTGTAGGGTTAAAATTGTTGATTTAAGTAGGCCTATGATTAGAATGTATGATCTTTTTCTGTCATGTCTGCTTCCTGGCGCAGAATTTGTATTAGACTTTTAAGACGAATAAATACAAAAATAAAACAATTTGCATATGCTATAATACTCTTTTGTTCACTATGAAGTATTAGGGGCTATATAATAGGCCTACTTCTTATAGTTAATTTTAGGCTCTGTACATTTACCATGTTGAAAATCCTTAACGGTATAGACACGGTTATATAACATATAGTTTGATGTTTATAGGCTTCTGAAGAACTAACTAAACAAAAAGGATTATAAAAAATACATACATTTCAATTACTTCTAACCTCAAAACATATCATATAGCATACGTTACTTATATAACAGTTTGAAAATACCCATATGTTCAACGTAAATAGGCACATTAAATTTAATATTTTGTTATTACTTAAGAGGTATTGGGTGTTCATATAATCCTTATAATTGTACACATTTACCGAGATAAAAATCCAAACAGCATAGTTAGGTAGGCCTAGATAAAGTTTATTGTTTTTAAATAGTATTTTATTAAATGTTGTTTTTCTGAATTGCAATTAATCTGCCCATGATTTTTCTCGGGATCTCACTAGTATAAAATAGTTTAGAGAAAGATTCATAAAATCATTCAATTAAGATTTTTTTAAAGTTCAGTAAACAACATATTACGCCTAATTAGCCTAATTTTAATGTGTCCAAGTTAATAAAAAAAGAACAAAATTTTAATAATGATTATTCGTGTAACCATGTCTTAGTTTTTAATCAGATGTTAGGTACCAACTCCATGAAAGGTTAAAAGCTTTCTACTGAGTAAAATATTAATTTCTAAATCACTTACGAGCCCAGAAATTTTATGAAACCAACTTGTAATAATATCTCAACAAGGGGCAATATTTTTAAAAAAACTTTTCTTTACCAAATTGTGTGTTTTTATAATAAAATAAGAGTATGAATATTATCATATTTGAATTTAAAACATCATAGAAAATTATTTTTGTGGGATTTTTTAGATACCCTGCAAGTTTTGATCTGAATTTTGGTACAGCCTGTAACCCAGGTCAAAACCTATCAGACACCACCAGTTGTGTCCTACTTTAACTAGAAGCCAATATAAAAATGATATTCCAGACTTTTGTCTCACTCTGTATACTTGTTTGTGATAATAAAGTGTGACTAAATATCTCCTTAGCCTGAAATATTTATATTTCTATGCAAATTTAGAGTCAGTATATAGCGGTTTAAAAAAAAATGCTATCAAACCAAACACAATATTACAAACACAACTAGTATGTTCACTTATCAGGATATCATTACTTCGAGGCACGTACCTTGCGCTATAATATCTATGATTAAAATTCATGTTTTGAAAATATTTAATTATTGATTCTAATAAGCTACACAATGAATACTTAGTTCCTAGGACAGATTGGTCGTTTAAATTGTACACTGAATCATAAGTCTTAATATCCTATTTAAACCAAATGTGGAATTTTGTAGATCATTCAGAAGATTTCCACCTTGTCAATTTTTCTCTTGGGCAGCACATTTCAATTGATTTCTTTTTATACAAAAAGAATTTAATTTATTACTTTATCTGTCCAACTTTGATTTCTCATAATACATAGTAAGCCAAGTAACATTTTAATAATTTTCCCAAATGAAGTAAACCAGCATTCCCTTCTTTTTACAAACCAGGAGAGCTGGGAAAATTTATACGAAATCTTTTGCATTATTTTTACCATCGCATTTTTTATAATAAAACTCTGATTTTATGATAAGAGTGGAAGGCCATACAAAATGTTAAAAGAAATCTACATCACTAGATTTGTCAATTTGTTCTGAACTTATTCATGTGAAATGGTATACAATCATGTAATTTTATGCCGTAAAGATTAAAAACTTATTACCATGACCTCTGTTATTGATCACAGCTATAGATTCATTAAACTACATTTCAAATGTATATCTTTTCTGAAATAAAGTTCCGACAGATCCTACTATAGTTTGTCCGGAGCCTCAAGATCCCCAGAGCATCAAGCTACCCTCGCACTCCGATCCGCACGCACCCTCACATGCGCAGCATGGCCTACCTGCGGTCACTGTTGTTTCAATGACTCACATACTAGGCCTTAGTCCGCAAAACTGCTATTTTTTATTTTAGGTTAATATTTTTGCAATTTTTGAATTCTGCATTTTATTTCATGAAAATAGAGTCTAAACACGAAATGACTACAACATTCCTTAATCTGTACAGTATGTTTTCCTTTGCCCAGTGAAACAACTTACAGTAAGGAATGTCATGGTCATTTCGTGTTTGGACTCTATTTTCATGAATTAAATTGCAGAATAATTCAAAAATTACAAAAATATTACCGGTAACTTAAAATAAAAAATAGGCCGGGCCGAGCGTGTGAGGGTGTGCAAGCGTCGGGGTGCGAGGATAGCTTGATGATCTGGGACTCTTGAGGCTGTTTATAGTAACAAGCAAAAATATGAACACTTTCAGAAACATGACTGTAAAGGTAAAAATAATAAAACCATAATAAGTATCAAAATTGCAGATACATAAAAAAACATTAATAAATCTTCAAAAATTATACACAGATTTGAAATGTGTAAGTAATGTTAAAAACGATACAGGTACTACAGATGCTAAAAAAACATGTTTATCGTGAACAGTTACCAAATAAATAATGAATTTTAATATTTCAGAAAAGGTGGTAAAGGACTATGTTTTTTACCCAATTGAATTGTTTAGTAAATAAATAATAATGATGAAGTACATATCTTTTAAACATATTTTGTGCATCTTCTACAGAGTTACAAGTCAGGGGTCTGCAATAAAAAATCCTGATGGTAAATTCTTGGAGAAATTATACATAGCAAATAACTTACAATATTGCAGACATAATGTTGGGAAATGTCTATAGCAGGGACACAAGAAAACCTACAACTGAGTGAGATTTTGTTTGTGGGGAAGAGAATGTAACTGCTGCTACAAAATAAGTAGCTTAAATTATATAAAATAAAAATTCCTTCACAAAACTCGGTGAAACCAATTAGGAGATTTGAAATATATTACTTAACTGTTTGATATTGGACTGTGATATTAAACAAACATTTATGTGCGAGTGTGGAGTGTATAAGATTTTGCATGCACAAAGTAACCTAATAAATAAATAGGCCTATTGTCTATGAATGAAATAGTGTGAAATGAAAAAAAATGAAAAGAGTCAAAGAGTGAGAATCAATTTTTGTTATTGTGCATTTGCCATCATACGTGTGTATGCAAATCTAATACAAGACATTATGAGATTCAGAGATAGTGAATCAATTCTTGTTATTGTACATTTTCCATCATATGTGTATACAAATCTAATACAAGGCATTATGAGAGTCAGCGATTGTGAATCAATTCTTGTTATTGTACATTTTCCATCATATGAGTATACAAATCTAATACAAGACATTATGAGAGTCAGAGATTGTGAATCAATTCTTGTTATTGTACATTTGCCATCATATGTGTATGCAAATCTAATACAAGACATTATGAGTCATAGAGTGTAAATCAATTCTTGTTATTGTACGCCTACATTTGCCATCATATGTATATGCAAATCTAATACAAGACATTATGAGTCAGAGAGTGTAAATCAATTCTTGTTATTGTACGCCTACATTTGCCATCATATGTATATGCCAATCTAATAAAAGACATTATGAGTCAGAGAGTGTAAATCAATCATTGTTATTGTACGCCTACATTTGCCATCATATGTATATGCAAATTTAATACAAGACATTATGAGAGTTAGAGAGTGTGAATCAATTCTTTTTATTTTCTATCAAGAAATCAAATACAGCATAAAGCATCTAAAACTACCTAAATTCAAAGTAAAAAAACTCTACTAAATTAGATCTAAGAATGAAGAAAAGAAAATAAACACAATCATGTTATCTCCAATTAATTAACTACCTAAACTCAAAAGTAGAAACAAAAACTGTCTACTAAATTATATCTAAGAATAAAAAAAGACTATATACACAATCATGTAACCACCAATCACAGGACCAAATACAACTACAAAACAAAACCAAAACTACATACAACAGGCAACTAATTTTACTCAACAAACCTCATATGAATACATACTTGGTATTTGTCGTGATTTGAAATCACTTGATGAAAGTTGAACCATCATTTATTATACAAATAATGGCAAATATAAAACTTTATAGTAACAATACGGACCATTCAGTTTTTATATAAATCACGAATTGTTTTACAAACAGCTATAAACGAACTCTATTAAAAATGATTACTTACAGACATGAGCCAACCAACTGATTGTTTGACATTGCGACCTTCATAGAGGTAGAATCAGGCTCCAGTCAAATCAGTCACACCAAACATTTACCTAAAGAAAATCAGAACCACATTCAAAGTCCCCGCACAGGGACAGGGATGATGTCACCTCATCTAATCACATTTTCACAAATCTATTTACTGATACTTAGATTATATTATTCAAATGAAAGAAAACGTACAAATGAAAAATGTCTATTGCTGAAGTGATAGCATGCAGACTGAACAATCATGATAAACACAAGTGCCATTAAAATTTAAAAAATAAAACAAACTTTTTCTTTGACATAAGGATGGTTTGACTACACCAGGAAAATAAATTAGCTATACATCGGTTATGATTACCGTAATATAAATGCAAAATATAGCTGGTAAATAACTATTTGTCGCACACGTAGATATGCTGTTCATATTCTATACATCTTGCAGATCATCTTCGATGGTGTAGTAGATATTCTTACTTTTACCCAGACGAGCTTGTTAATTAATTGATAACCAGTTTTGTGAGCGGTGCTTAAGAAATCCGAATCTTTGGTATTCTGCATGCACTCTGAGAATCTATGCTTTAAAGTGAAAGGCAACAAACAATACGGTGAGATATATCTAAAGACACATCTTCCTTTTTTGACTTGGAGTCGACTACAAAAAGAAAGCTAGAACTCAAATTAGCCAAATCTTATTCCCTGCATATAATAAAACATATTAAACAGTGGAACTACTACTAGATTACCATGAAAATATTCATTATTCATGAACAAATTAAAGCTATACAAATAACTACGAAAGGGATTTTTAATGTCAGCTTAAAGCCTTTGCAGATGGTGCTACAATATCTTATGTGGCTAATAATCTAACCTAATTACACCTTCAATTCAGGAAATATTGGTTAAGTCAGTTGGTACAATACTTAATATAATGTATAATCTAAAATAAATTACCTTATATCAGAGACTCTTATTTATAGGTGCAATGATTGTTTAAACAAAAGCAACAGATACTTATCTTTAATAGTGCTTGGACATTGTTAGGTTAAAAATTTGAATTATTTGGGAGTTACAATTGATCAGAAACTTAGTTGAAAGGAGCATATTAAATACTGAATAGTTAAAAGGTACATATTCAAAACTTAATATTGTTATGAAAAAGAGTTTAAGTAAATACAGTAGAGTCCCGCTATTCCGAACAGAGTTCAGAAAAAATACCGATTTTTTATCATAAAAACAGGAGAAATTAAAAAGACGTTCGTGAAAAAACATACATTTATTATTTATTATACAAATAAGTTAAATAGACACATACATAGAGTCTAAGCTTGATAAAAACGCCTGAAACCAAATTGAAATGAAAGCAGGTTTTGTTTCCTTCACGTTTTCCATCCGTTTTGCAAGAAGGAAACTTCAAGGAAACCACAACAAGCATCCGGTGAAAAGGAAACCGGTCCTACAGAAAAAAGGAAGGAGTACATACAACAGCTAGGCACTAGTAGTGTTGTTGCCACCTGCCAGTTGCATTCGTCCGTTTTCGTTATTACGAACAAATTTTATTTTTTTCTCGATCGTTTTTCAAGACGATAGGGTACTAACGGACAGACTGCGGGATGAGAAAACGGACAGTTCGAACAACTTATCCCTTCCCTTCCCTCTTTAGAAGAAAAGAGAATCGTAACGGAAGGAAAAACCGGATGGTGTAAACCTACACTAAAGCGAGGTCAAGAGCATTTTCCGCATCCACGTGTGATATGAGTTCAGTTTGAGATTTCACCTCCTCTGAGCCGATCAACGCTGTATAAAACTGACTCTAGCAGATGCCCCCGCACTTAATTTACGCCTTAACAAGTCAATACGTTGATATTATTAATGAAATCCGCCTATTCCGAATTCCCGCTAAACCGAACAGTGTTAGGTCCCAATTAGTTCGGAATAGCGGGACTCTACTGTAGTATTATTTGTGTCAAAAATCTGAGTTAATGTCTAGGATATTAAGTTATTCAATTTTAGGTTGTAATGTGGAGTTTGTGTTTGCAAGGAGGGAAGAATGTTTCCAATGTGTAGTCAAAAAGTGATTAGTTTAATTAATTTTGAAACAAATCTCGAGCCATCACTTGCAGTCTTTAAACAATCTGCAGTCCTTCTTATGACTTACCTACCCATGTACTAAGTACTGAAGCTCTTTTTAAACAAACTTAAATCATTTTTATGAATTATCTATATACATACAAAATGCTGAAAATGATTTTAATAGGACCGTTATATTCTCAATTTATAATCACAATTATTATGTACGACAAGGTAGAGGTTTGATTACTTAATTCGAAAACCAATAGAAATGATTTTACACTCTTGATTATCTGGTAGGGAGCAAAGTAGCACAATGGTTAAACATGCTCATAAAGTTTGCTATAATTTAAAACTCCAACACACCTCTGAAGGATTGGGCCTAGTTACTGGCATTCGGTTTTCTTACGCTATTATGTTGCTCAATCATGTGTTAAAGTTAGGCAATTTTAACGGAATCTACAGTAGCGGTTGCAGAATCTAAATCATATAATTAAGTAAGCCTATAATGTTTATGCGTGTTGTACAAAATGCTAAATTATGTAGGGTGTTTCAGGAGAGATTTGCCATAAGATATGTACACAGACTTGTTGGATTCAAACAAGACATTTTAATTTCCCAATAATAAAACTGCTCTGAAAAAGGTATAAAAAGAAATCATATTTATTATTTTTAACAGCTGCCCCTATCAGACAGATATAAGACAAACCATGTTAAACATATACTATAACATAATACAAAATTGTACTACGTAGTGATAAGTTGTTTGGAAATTAAAATAGTTTTAATGCTTGTAACAACTTGTTCTAAGAATATTAAGTCTGTGTAAGGTTTTGTAAAGATTATTAAGTATACAATATTAATCAGGTACTTGCCTTAGCAATCACTCGTAGTTGTTTAATGAGTTTACAGCTGCTTCACCTTATTCTTCAGGCATCATCATAACTCAAACACTCAAAAACACTTCCCATAATCACACCGATTAACAGCATTAGATATGATACACATTACTTAAATAAATAAAAACATAAATTTACGACACTTAATAAAACTTTGATGACACTTGATAAAATTATTTTGTTTTAATGTCACAGTGTGTGACTGTCAACTGCTGTGTCATTTCTCAAACTGAAGGACGTGTATTCATGTTGGTAGTTTCTGGCAGTGTGAGGGGAGAAATCTTATCAATTATGTCAAATATTACATTAGATTGGAACTGGGTTTGATCATTCATAGTTGGAGTATATAGGATCAATTGTAATGATTGCCCTAAAAATTACATTGGAGAGATGGGACGACCTTTCCGAATGAGATTTAAGGAGCATATACCTTCCAGTTCGAAACTAAACGCCGCTAAATCTAATTTTATAAACGAGGATCATTCCTATTCAGACATAAACACAAATATGGAAATCCTGAATTGTTGTGAATATTGAACACTTTAGAGACTTACCATATTCAACGAGTCCCACGGAGGGGTTGCTATTTTTGAATTAATATGCCGGACATATCGAACACTCTACAAATTGGAAACTCTACAGTGATATACATAGATATTTAAATATTTACCCTCGAATTTCATTTGCTTATGATCAATCAAATCAAAATGGCGGAATAACAAAGTAATTTAAAAAAATTAACAATAACCTTGTGGATAAAACCACTTATATTTAAAAGAAGATTCAGATGGCAAAAAATACAGCTGTTTTTGCCATTCAAAATTGATCAGCTGGTTTTGTGAACACATAACAGTGAAACATTTGATTAATGAAACTATTTTATACTTAGTTGTGTTGTGTCATATCTAAAAATGAATTTTTCAATTGAACAAAAAGTGAAATGTGTTCTTGGGCTATTGCTTTTGAAAATGAATTACGATGCTTTATTGAATTTTCCAAAAAAGCCCATTTCAATCAGAAAAGTTGCATCTGCTTCTGGGATACCAAAGTCATCAGTTCAAAGTTATTCCAAGAGAAACAAAATAAATCATTATAAAACACATTTAGTTCACGGACTGCTGGAAGATGACCCTGAAAGACGAGTGGAGGTTTGTCCGAAGATAATTGAAAAGACTGGCGTAGATGCCAAGTGGTATGAAGGAATCATATTTTCTGCTGAAGCTACATTTTACCGAACAGGTTCTGTAAACAGACGTAATTATTATAACACACAAAACCCACATATCTTACACAAAGAAAACTTGAAATCAAAGGGTATAACAGTTTGGGTTGCTGTCACCAAGGATGGTGTTTTATCGTATGACATGTCCCATCAGACAATGAATGGAGCCAGATACGCATCAATATTAACTAATCACATAGTTCCTCATCTTTCTCAGCCGGAGATGAGGGACGTTTCCTTCCAGCGGGATAGGGCTCCTCCACATTATGCTAATGTGGACAAAGCAGTTTAGATCTTTGGATAGGTCGTGGCAGCAACTTCATGGACTGGCCTCCAAGATCGCCAGACTTGTCTGTTTGTGATTTTTTTCTATGGGGCTTTTTGAAAGAAAAGGTTTATTATCACACTATAGCAACAGTCAATGAATTAATGAGGCTGAAGAGAAACTGCTGTTGATATCTCGGCAATGTTTCAAAAACGGTTATGACTCTTTTCTTCTTTTTTTTTTGTATCAGTGCATAGCTACACTGAAGGACGTCAGTTGGAATAAATGTTAATGAAACAAATTATGTTCTTTAATTTTTAATTTTAACTTTCTTTCATTTCAAATCACCAATTTGTAATGGTTATGCAAATAAAATTACTTTGACGAAAATGTAAAATTATTTTGTAAATATAAGTGGTTTTATCCACAAGATTGTTGTTCATTTTTGTTATTTCACCATTTTGATTTGATTGATCATAAGCAAATGTAACTCGAGGGTAACTATTTTACATATACAGGGTGTCCCAGGAGGAACCCGACAAACTTCTACGGTGTATTTCTCTCGTCAAAATAATGAAAAAAGTTCATATAAACATGGGTCCGGAAACGCTTCGTTAGCGAGTTATACAGAGTGCAAAATTTCGCCCGGATTTCAGTTCCCCCGTTGAAATGAAGCCAACTGAATTTTTTTTTGGCCTTAAGTAAGGTGTTAAATTTATTGAATTTTATGTAAAATGAACTGAAAAATTGAATAAAACAGATCCCAGACCTGTAACTACACCCATTTCTGAGATACCTGACAAAATAGACAAAATTCGGTCTCGAAAAACATGCTTCTTTTAGGTTTGAACTACATTAACTATTTAAAATGGGTAATAAACAACCAAACTTTTTAAGCAAAACTTGTAGAGAATTTAATTCTGAAGAGAATGATGTAAAATAGGCCAATAATAAACAAACACAAAGTTTTTAAAAAATGGATGTTTAAGAAATCAACACATACGAAAAATAAGACAGAAAATGCAATATCTGTTTATTCGCAAATACCAGTATGCAGTCAATTAAATAATTACAAAAATTATAAATAATTACAAAAAAATAATTGTAATAATTATAATTTTTGTAAATAATAAGTTTGTAAATAATTATAATAATTACTAAAATATGTATAAAACATTGTAAGGTTGGAAAACAAGACGTTAAAAATACAGCATCGATTGAAATGCTCCTAGTTTATTGAAAATCGAAAGTTGGCAACACTGCTGCAACAATACATATTTGAATCAAAATTATTGTAGAACCGTACAACAATACAGCTGTCGTAGTAACTAGTCTGTCATCTGTGATTTGTGTGGTGTATGTACAGTTTGTATTATTTGTACTTTATTCGTGTTTTTTAACGATAAGATGCCATTCAAATTTTCAAATCAAGAGTACGCAGATATTGTTTTCGTTTATGGTTTTGCCAATGGAAATAGTCGGGCAGCTAAACGTGAATATGAGAGACGATTTCCAAATAGAAGAACACCTTCTCACGAAACATTTGCATCGGTTTTCAATAATTTACGAACAAATGGATCTTTTCCAACGATTACTTGTTCGAGTGAACGTCCAGTAATACTGAATGTACGCGAAGAAGATAATATCATTGACATGATACAGCGCAGTCCTCAACTTAGCACTCGCCGACTTTCAAATAGATTAAACATATCTCGTAGTACAGTCTGGAGAACATTGAAAGAAAACAACTTTTATCCATATCATTTACAAAGAGTTCAAAATCTTCATCCAGGTGACAGTGCATTAAGATTACAATTTTGTCGATGGGTGTTAGAAAATCGAAATAAGGTAAATTGTATTTTATTCACAGATGAATCGATGTTTACAAGATACGGAATTCTAAATTTGAAGAATAGTCACCGGTGGTCAACTGAAAATCCAAAAGCAGTTGTAGAGTCAAACTTTCAAATTCGATTTTCGATAAATCTATGGTGTGGTATAATTGGGGACCAGTTAATTGGACCATTTGTTTTTGAAAACTGCCTTACTGGTCTTGTGTACAAAGACTTTTTAGAGAATCAACTGCCAGTTCTGCTTGAAGATGTACCACTTGAAAGAAGACATCAAATGATATTCCACCATGATGGCGCACCGGCACATTATTTACAAAATGTTAGAGAGCACTTACAGATAAGTTTTTCGGGCAGATGGATTGGTCGAGGTGGACCAATTAATTGGCCTCCCAGGTCCCCCGATTTAAATCCCTTGGATTATTTCCTGTGGGGTCATTTAAAGCAACTTGTATACGCAGAACCTGTTAATGCCAAAGAAGAATTATTGAACCGAATTTTAAACGCATGTGAACTACTTAGGAACGACCGAGATGGTATCGGAAGGGCTACAAATAGTTTCATTAACCGAGCTAGATTGTGCATAAATTATCAAGGAAATCATTTTGAACAGCATTTGTAAGGTATGGAAATTGGAATAAAAGATTCAGTAACTAAAATGTTTTGTTTCGCCATATTATAAAGTTTATTTATTTCTTAAACAGATATTGCATTTTCTGCCTTATTTTTCGTATGTGTTGATTTCTTAAACATCCATTTTTTTTAAACTTTGTGTTTGTTTATTATTGGCCTATTTTACATCATTCTCTTCAGAATTAAATTCTCTACAAGTTTTGCTTAAAAAGTTTGGTTGTTTATTACCTATTTTAAATAGTTAATGTAGTTCAAACCTAAAAGAAGCATGTTTTTCGAGACCGAATTTTGTCTATTTTGTCAGGTATCTCAGAAATGGGTGTAGTTACAGGTCTGGGATCTGTTTTATTCAATTTTTCAGTTCATTTTACATAAAATTCAATAAATTTAACACCTTACTTAAGGCCAAAAAAAAATTCAGTTGGCTTCATTTCAACGGGGGAACTGAAATCCGGGCGAAATTTTGCACTCTGTATAACTCGCTAACGAAGCGTTTCCGGACCCATGTTTATATGAACTTTTTTCATTATTTTGACGAGAGAAATACACCGTAGAAGTTTGTCGGGTTCCTCCTGGGACACCCTGTATACAGGGTGGACCAGCTAAAGTGTGACAATAGCTAACTTTTAAAATACGATTCGGACAAAAATGTTTAAATGTAACATCTGCTCTTAATTTTTGATACCTTTTGGACTGTGTATAAAATTTTTTCAAAATCCGCCATTTTCAATCCAAAATGGCGGCCAACTTCATTTTTTTAATGGAAACCCCCCATTTGTATGACGGTTTTGGATTTTATGGGCAATTTTAAGACTTTTTTGTTCTTTACATTTTTTTGATAAACCTAACGGTTTTCCTGTAAAATGAAGTCGAAGTTTCATTTTCTTACAGCTAACCACTCATAAAGTTTACAATAACCAACATCTAAACCATGCTTCAGACAACAAACTTTTTTTAAATCAAATTAGTACAATAAAATATCAAACCATCACTCTCCCATAAAATTTAATTAAAGCTTTCAAACACAATTAAGCACTTTAGGACACATACTAAAATTAGTATTTTTAAAGTGGTTTGGATTTAAACGCCTTTGAAATAAAGCAGTTACGCTGGTTATCTTTTTACAACAATGCAACAGCTGTTTCCGGATTCTTCATTGTTGCCTTTTAATCTAGTTTATACCACAGTACTGATAACTTCTAAGGTACTGACTTTCAAATTTATTGTGTTTTTGTGCGAGTTGTATTTGCAAAATGAATGCATATGAAGAAGCTTACAGTATGTTCCTCATATTAGGAGAGTGTAGAGGAAACTACCACAGAGATGCATCAAATTTGTTTTCGGTGCGTTTTCCAAACCAACCACCAAAGTCTCGAATGGCCTTTTTAAGACTAAAGAACAGGTTTCTTCATAGTGGGTCTATCCATACTGATAAAAAAAAGGGCTAAGAAAATGGTTTAGCAGTTGGTTATTGTAACCTTTATGAGTGATTAGCTGTAAGAAAATGAAACTTCAACTTCATTTTACAGGAGAACCGTTAGGTTTATCAAAAAAATTTAAAGAACAAAAAAGTCTTAAAATTGCTCATAAAATCCAAAACCGTCATACAAATGGGGGGTTTCCATTTAAAAAAATGAAGTTGGCCGCCATTTTGGATTGAAAATGGCCGATTTTGAAAAATGTTGATACACAGTCCAAAAGGTATCAAAAATTAAGGGCAGATGTTATATTTAAACATTTTGGTCCGAATCGTATTTTAAAAGTTAGCTATTGTCACACTTTAGCTGGTCCACCCTGTATGTAATATAACTGTAGAGTTTCCAGTTTGTAGAGTGTTCCATATATCCAGCATATTAGTTCAAAAATAGCAACTTCTTCGTGGGACACTCTGTATATAGTAGTTGCAAGAAGGATAAAGATAACTTGTTGAATAACCAAACCCATTTCCAATCTAATATAATATTTGACATAATTGATAAGTTTTCTCCCCCAACACTGCCACAAACTACCAACATGAATATACATCCTTCAATTTGAGAAATGACAGCAGTTGACAGTCACACAGTGTTACATTAAAACAAAATAATTTTATTAAGTGTCGTCAAAGTTTTAAGTGTTGTAAATTTATGTTTTTATTTTTTTAAGTCTTAAATGTGTATCATATCTAATGTTGTTAATCGGCGTGATTATGAGAAGTGTTTTTGAGTGTTTGAGTTCTGATGATGCCTGAGGAATAAGGTGAAACAGCTGTAAACTCATTAAACAACTACAAGTGATTGCTAAAGCAAGTACCTAATTAATATTTTATATGTTAATAGCAATCTTACATGGCTACACATAAATAATTAATAGATTACTAAGCTTCAAAAACATTGATTACTAGCGCACTTTATAAAATAAAATGTTAGAGTTTATAACAATTACCACAATCTCTTTCCAATATCCCAGTACCTTCCTCCAGCCTGCTGTTACAATACTTGTAAAATGTAAGAACAGTAGAAGTCACCATTAACAATTGAACAAGAACAATACAAAATTGGTTGTACATTCACTTACTTGATAATAAAATCTGCATTATCAAACACAGTGAAACAATGATTAATTCTGTTGATAAAATTCAAGGTCGAGTGTTGCATAAGGAGGCTGGATATTGAGGTGAAAGAAATCTGCTGCCCAAATGTAGTCAAAACAAAATTATATAAACAGCCGCCTAAATTTGATATTTTAATAACCAGATTAGTGTAAAAAGTAATTTTCAAAATATAGTTGCAAATAAATGCGTATGACAGTGGAGTTCTGCTAATCCGAATGTCCGCCTAAATATGAACACATTTTGGTCGAAAGGAAATTTTTTTAATTTCAAAAATGTATGTTTTTGTATTTTTTATTTATATTGAAAAGGTATTAGAGACGCAAAAATTAAAAAATAGTTATGGAATGCAAGAAACCATATGTGTTTTACTACATTTTTCCTTACTTATAAAATTTACTTATACAAAATTTAGTCTTATTACAAATACAAGGGGTACCCAAAACAAACCTGCGAGGCTTGTGTTGTACGATTTCCTGCCGCTAGGCAGTTCATTACCAGTTCAGTGAGACCGGTGTCGTCAACCTGGCTTGTTTTGTTCATCTGTAGTCACAGTTTTCACTGGTGCTGCTTTGTTCTTTTTTCGTTTTTTATGATGGCGAGTTTAAGTGAACAACATGCGGCAGTGAAATTTTGCTTCCTGACACTGTTTTAATGTTGAAAGCAGCTTACAAAGATGATGCTGTGGGAAAAACTCAAGTGTACGAGTGGTTTGCTCGGTATAAAAATGGTGACATGTCGATTGAGAACAAACCTCGTTCTGAACGGTCCATCAACTGCCCGAACAGATGAAAATGTTGAGAAAATTCGAGAACTTGTGCTCACAGACCGTCGGCAGACCATTGTTCAATTGTCAGAGATTAGTGGGGTATCTTGTGAGTTCGGTTCAGCCAATTTCAACCAAAGATTTGGAAATGAAAAGGGTTGCTTCCAAGTTTGTATCTCAGGTTCCGACTGACAATTAAAAAGAAGGTCGAATTGAAACATGTCATGATTTGAAAGAACAGCTTGAAACTGATCCAGATTTCCTGTCCAAGGTCATTACTGGTGATGAGTGTTTTTGCTATGGTTACGACCCCAAAACAAAGCAACAGTCAAGCAAATAGAAGACGTCATTCTCACCCCGTCCAAAAAAATGTTGTCAAATCAGAAATCAAGACCGTTATCATTTGTTTTTTTTTTTATGTGAAGGGGGTAGTTCATTCAGAGTTTGTTCCACCAGGTCAAAACGTTAATCAAGCTTTTTAGCAAAAAGATAAAAATGACCCGATTTGTGGCAGTGAAGGGACCGGATTTCCACCACGACAATGCATCTCCACACACAGAGATCTCTGTTCGCCAGATTTTGGAAAAAAATGGCATGGTTCCCAGCCTTGCACACCTGACCTGGCTTTGTGCCATTTTTTCTTATTTCAACGTATGAAAGTAGGAAAAAAAAATTTCACAACTGCACGTTGTTCACTTAAACTCGCCATCATAAAAAACTAAAAGAGAACAAAATAGCACCAGTGAAAACTATTTCTACAGATGAACAAAACAAGCCGAGTCGACGACACCGGTCTCACTGCACTTGCGACAAGCTGCACTATACATGCCTAGCGACAGGAATGTGTATTACACACGCCCTGCCCACGGCAGCGCAATTTCGGTTACATTTGGGTACTCCCTCGTATATTCTTACTAAACAACGTAACATTATACAGTAGGAAATTTGTAATTGTACAGTTCATACAATATAGTGTAATAAATACCTAAAAGAGTAATAGACCAAAGATAAAACAAACTTGACACAACATTAACCTTTTGCGCTCCATAAGCGAACTCACTCCGACACACGTTTTAATATGATTTATATTTTCTAAGGTATGTATTACACTATCAAAGTTCTTAGTCAAAGATCTTCGATCAAAGGTCCTCTCTCAGAGAACCATTGACAAATAAATTTGACGTGTGCCAACTTTGATGAAAGATTGCATATTACACTATCAAATATTGCATGAAAGGAATTTGATCAAAGATCTTCGACAAAGAAATTTGATAGTGTAATACAGACCTAAACAAGTGTAGAATCTGTGGTTTTCAGTCTAATGAGACTTCAATGTTGTTAAAACAATTTAGAAACAGTGACAGATTATATTGGCTGTTGAAAATATTTTATATCTCTCTGAAGTTGAGCAGCTGTTTGCCAGTCAGGATCGAGAAATACAAGTAGCATCGTCTGTTATCTTGCGTCTTGTAACTTTTGTTTACGCTTTTTCAAGTAGTAATTATTTTTATTGTACATTATTATTTTGCAGTTTTGTAAAGCTCTTTTGTGTAAATTTTGTTTATGTAAATAATGTAATGATCTTGTTTTTGCTTTATTTTGGGTTGAGAAATGGAAACTTTTTAAACTATACGTTGCCATGGTTATGTACCATTATTTCGCAAAAATTGTATTGTTAAAATACATTTTTGAATAAATATAAATACAATTGACATATTTAAACAGACATATTTGCTGTAAAAACTATTTTCCAAGCTCTAATCATTTTATTACTACTTTTAAATTCATTAAAAAAAACATATTTGTTTTATTTGTTTCACCTAATATATTCAAAATAGGCCTACTCAATAAAACAATTTTGTTAAACCTCAAGACTATTTTTTAAATCATTTATCATAGTCACATTTAGTGTAATAAAGTATTTAAAAAATTCTAAACTCTATTATTCTCATTTTTAATTTCATTACAAAACAAAATAATTGATTGATTTTTCTGACCGATTATATTCAAAATAGGCCTACACAATGAAAATTTTGTATTTAATCTTTCAAATTCATTTTCCTTATTCTGTGGTTTATTCCGAACAAAATGATATATAATAAGTTGTTTACTATTTATAGTAATTTTTTGGTGAATTTACAAAAATAATTCTGAAAACAGTAATATTTTAATTGGATCTGGTGGAGCAGCTAAGTGTCAAATAAATAGAGTGCAAAAGGTTAAAAATGACAACACAGAAACTGAAGTTATTTATCAAAATTAGTAAACTCTGATACTTTCTTTTGGCATGATGATGAAAAGCTGGGGTGTTGTTCCAGATAGTGTAGGGCAATTTTAATGGCCGCTGCAATGTATAGGGGTGACACTTGTTCAGTACTATCACTGAACTCATCATTACTCCCATCATAATTCCGCCCAGAGTCTCTTGAGTGGTAGTTGCCGCAATATCCTTCTCCAACAGGTTTTCATAATGATCCATTCGTTTAATCGGTTTCGCTTGTTTCCTCACAACCGGGCATTGTGTTGCATTAGCTGGAGCAATTCTGCCTTCATCAGGATTGGCAACAAAGTTGAGAAATGGCTATATTTTCTTCCAAGATGTTTTGATGCACTGCTCGATTATACCCTCCCATGAATCGGCAGCCCGATTTGCAACATACTTATGTTCACTTGTTTTATTACCTAATGTAAGGAAGTGAATTGGTGTCACCTTTTATCAAGACCCTTAGAAATGTCTTTCTTTATGTAGTAAGCTTTATAGACTGTAAGACCCCCTCTCCATAAACTGTAATAAAGGTGTTACATTAGGAGGTAAGGAAGCTGCTTGGATATCAGCTGATGTTAGCACAGACATGTCTGGGTTGGAAGATACGATGTCTATAAGCAGAATTGTATGAGTAAATCCTTTTCTTTGCTGAATAGATTGACTGCTGATACAAAATAATTTTGGAAGCAATCATTGAAAAGCTGTCCGTCCATCGAAGCTTTCTATAATTTTGGTGATAAACTGGGTGGTTTTTAATGTTGATGTTTTTAAAAGCTCTCGACTTGGTCAATTTACTGAACATCATCAAAAGTATCTTGTGATTTCTCAAAGCATTGCTACCCGACTTCATAGTTACACGCTCCATATTCATTTTAAAACCTGGTGTGCGGGATTCTTATTCAGACACTACACTTTTTGTGGGTGATGACGTAAAAGTCAGCGTCATGGCATTATATATTTGTTGAGGAGAACAATGCAAAGCCAAATCCTTTAACTGAACTAAACATTTCTCAGCTGCAGCATAATATGCTGATAATTACTCCCAGTGATAGATAACTGGCAAAGCAAACCCCATGATGCTTTTTCTATCTTTTAAACCAGCCGGTACTTGAACTAAATGATTCATCATCATTAAATAATTTGTTAAGATGAATAGCTTTTTCTTTAACAAAAGGTCCACTTAGGGGCATTCCTCTTTCTCTCTCCTGGGTGAACCAAATGAATAACGGATCTAGCTTTTCATACGTTAAATGCTTTGATGTTTCATGTTTTCGTTTATTTGTTCAGTCATAAAAGCACAAAACTGCTTGATTTTTACACGTTTCTTTCACAGTCCGTTATTTTAGCCCTTCCCATATCAAACGCTACTGCTAATTTAACACCACCATGTGCTGTTGCACATTCACCATTGTCCCAATACTTAAAACATTTGTAACCACCTACACTTGCCACTAAACAATAGGCTGAAAAGGATTAAATATTTACAACAAAAAGAAACGTGCAACCGGACGCAATATGTCAATCAGTCAACTGGCTGAAAGTGTAAACAACAGCAAAGAAGCACTTCCACTTCTGTAAGGTTCATGGGAGTAATTTTGATGGGATGATTCCATGCTCTGTACTGTACACTCATTTCCTAAAAAATTAGATCTGTTCTTGTTTTTTCTTTCATTATTGAAATTATTTCCGTTAATCCATAAATTTACTATAATATAAATATATACTGTATATAGGCCTACAGTTGAACTTTGTTTTAACAGCCTCGGCTAATGCGTCAACTCTGACGTAGCGTCATTTTTTTTAGGTCCGGACAAATCGTTATGTTTCACATTATTATTAACTCCTGTTTTAGCGTCAATAAATATTTTAACCACTCGGTTGTAACGTCATAAATCTACAAAATATCAATTTCAAACTTTGATTTCAGTTTTCAGAATCAAACTGTAAAATAAAAAGACTACGTATTTTTTTCCACACGTAAAATATAATATCCGGCGGGTCCCATCAAAGTCGGCAGGGGAGGGTCCACTGTAGCAACACTGCTAACTCTCCCACCCTTCCTAAGGAACAATTCACACATTATGCGGTGTCAGTTATGTGCTGTGTGTAACTAAACCCATGACCTTACTGAGAAAGTGTTCGGATAATACAAAAGTGTGGGATAAACCATTCAATCAAATAGCCTGGCGAGACATTTACGTACTTGTAATCAGACAGTTTCCCTCCCACACTTCCGGTGTTGCTTGGAGCTTTACATTGTGTATTCGTGAGTCAACTTACTATATATGATTCTTTTTGTTACTGCCAGACCATACTGTACATTAAAAGAAAAGTATAGTGTTTTCTTTTTAATAAACGTCATGAATAATGTTGCCAATAATAGTAATACTGTATAGTTGTTTGTCCTTTCACTCGAGGTAACAAAAATACGATTTCCTGTTGGTACATCTTTATAACGTCACTCATTGGTAGCATCAACATTCGTTTGGTCCCTTCGTTGACGCTATAACCAAGTTCAACTGTATATATAATACAATAAATGGCAGATTATGTGGTAGTGTTGGCTGTATATATTCATGTATTATGTCTTTAATATTTTGGTATTGTAATTAATTTTGCCATACATAAATCTCAACATCAGCTGCTAGTCGCCTTTCGGCCTTAGTACAGTTCATCCGAAATTTTTGCTAGAAATTATCAAAGGAAGCATTGTAGGTCTTCAGCACAGTTTTGTGTTGTATCCTATCACCAAAGTGCTAATTAATTAATCCAACTTAGTTTTTAATTTGAACAGTATTCAATTTAGAATATTACTCGTTTTAATTAGAAAATTAATGTTGACTTAAACCGCAGACCTTGCCCTATATTCTAATGTTTCAAACTAAACTAAACAATTAGTTGTGAATATATATATAAAAAAGTATGATGGTTGGTAACTGAAAATTACAACAATTGATGAAAACACAATTGATTCCAAAAAAAATACACTTCCGCTATAAAATCCTTATCCTCACAGCTACAAATAGGCAAATGCTAATACGTTTTCATTAAACTAATCTTTACTTGTCAAATTGACTGATGGACACAAACTAATGTGTTTTGAGGCTGATTGAAACTTAGGATGGTAAAATAATTAGAACTATCTACATTTACGAAGGTTCTAGTATATTTTAATATGACCTAATTTTGTCACAAATTGTAATCAATTTTGCTAGATATTGACTTAATTTCTTTTGAAAAAAAAAATATAAATCAAATAATGTACTCCCAAAATATGACTATTTTGTTTACAACCAAATTGTTTTGACTTGAGACTACAATGGTTTAACGTGTTACTTTTTCAAGCTGATATTATTGTAGAATATTACTACATACTTTTTACTCTAGGCGATCATAAATAATTATAGCTTCTTTTGCACAACAGAAAATGTATTTATTACATAGATAGCTTTCAAACAAACAATCAGCAACAAGTATAAGCGACCCATGAGAAGCGAAAAATAATAAAAACTCCAGGGCACTAAAACACGACCGTATCCAAAATGGAAACTAATTAAAAAATAAAATGTAATTACTTCTGTTGGAAGTAGTGTAGTTACTTTCAACACAATTTCTAAGCTGTTGCCAGAAAACCAATGTAGTGTAAATACATTTTAATAAGTTTAGTATTTGAATAAAATTCATACAAAATTTTCCTCAAAGTGAACAAATTTTCGAATTAGTTAATATATTCAGGAAATTTGTTCCCGATGTAAATTTTAAAAATAATTTCTGAAATAAAAGTTCCAAGCCATAATATGTAACAGTCTTTATTGTAAAAATATTTTCAGTTTATTTTATAAAAAAAGTGTCACTCAACTAGGCCTTTGTAAATGTTTTCTTTTTAGAAATGCTCGGAAGAAACTTTAACTTTCAGATATGCTATACGAAGTTACCACACAGTGATAAATGAAGAGCCTATCATATCGATATGGTATTGCTTGAGTTATAGCGAATATTTGAAAACTTGTTACCTTTTAATAATATCAAAGATGGAAAACTAAAATTAAATGGTTAAATTCGTATAAAAACCTAGTTCTATAAAAAAAAAAAAACATTTTTGGAATAAATGGGCTCGGAAATTTCTAAAACTCTCATATTTTTAATATATTTCACAAATTAAATTCAAATATTCAGTAAAAATCTATTTTGCATCGTTGACCAAGTTTATAGATGATTCTCAATGCCAGTCATGAGAATTTCCGGACTTTTTTCCAAACTTTCCTGACGAACTCACTGTATATTTTAAAATTCTTTTACTACATAATTAGCATTAGTTTTAATAACATACATTCTATCGCATACTTTTCGGCCTCCTCCTAATCCACGAAGACAAAACAAGCACATGTATTTTACTAAATTATCCAAGTCCAAAAATATTGAATTTAAAATGAACATTTTGTTTGATAAGTGCTAGATGTAGTTAGTTTTATATTCTGAACTTTTATTGTTGATAATATCAAAACTAATTATTTTAGGTCAGATTATAGTGCTAAATAATTACAGTACATGTTCGATTCTCAGTGTTAAGATTCCCCCGAGTTCAATTAACTGAACTTAAACATAATTCCTATCATCAGCAGCCTCGCTAAATCCTAAAATAAAGTCTGAGATTTTACCAGAACAAACTAGACTCATTTAAAATATTAAATAAAGACCGCAAATGATTCCTGCTTGCTTTGGTCAATCATCTTATGAAAGAAATCA
>JAGFPH010000036.1:1473208-1516278 GCA_018207615.1 Philaenus spumarius
CTGATTTGTGTCCGATTTTATGTTTTGTTAATGTATTTTTATGTACTTGTCCATTCATATGAGAAACTTTTGCTTGTTTACTTACATGTCCAAGATCACAAAATAGTTTAAGCTTTTTACTTTCCATTGCAGATATCCAGGGTGAAGACTCTGGGAAATATTCTGCGCTTAAACAAAGCTGGTCGAAATATGTTTTTTTTTTTTTTTTTACTTGACATGACTTTTTTAAATGTTTGTTTTAGACACAACCCGAAAAAGAAATCAAATTTAGGGTAAATTTAATTTAGAGATTACTGGTTATTAGTTAAGTGTAGCCTACATACTTATCTGAAAACAGACAATCTCATAATTTGATAAAAGATACAGTGGTCTCATCAAGTTTACTCTTTTATAGCAAGCTGAAGCAAAGAATACCCAGTGCTTGATTTGTGACAGTACGCACCAGTACCTCTGATTGGCAGGGGGGAATATAAAACGTAATTTTTAGAGCAGTGGAATGATGGACTATTGCAGTATTGAGGCGGTTAAAGCGTTGTAAAACTGGTCTACTTGGTGCGTAACGTGACTGTACTTTATTTAGCCATATGCAGCCACAGAGGACAGAGTTATATAGAGTGGCCTTCCCTATACTGAATGCATGTGGGGCAGTGAGACCGGTAGAGGCCGCCATTAGCGGCCAAAACTCAGCAAGGCCGCTGCTCTCCACTCGGGCAAACAATCAACACCTCTTAACATATCACGTCATTTATACTTCTAAACATCGTTCAAAAATTATGAAACTTCACAGTTAGAAGGACCAAACCTTGCTGAAGGCAGCAGTGTGCTTTAAATGTACAAAACTTAAAACTGTCGAATGAGAAAAATGTTTTTCTGAAACATAAATTTAATTCATAAACAAACAATCATAAAATTTTCGACATGCGAGGGAAATTATTTTATTTGGTCAGAGAAAAATTATCTGCTGAGATATATTGCCAAAGAGTTTATTGTTTCATATCTGAAAGCAATTTTCACATACCGTTAGTACTTACTTAGCAATCGACGATTATTTAAAGCGTTTTAACTGAGTTTAAATGCCACGCTGTAGATGGCTCGTCGCGCTGTTTGGCCTACTATTAATGCATAGAGTGATTTTGTAAGTTAACTATATATTTTATGTAGAGGTTTTTCATTGCTTTTGCAAATAGTTTTGTAATATTATAATTTTTGTTAACTGTTTAAAATATGTTTTTAAATATTATCCTATTTAAAAATGCCTTTATTAAGAGTGTATAATTGTACAGTTACAGTTTTCAACACATAATTTGATCAATGACATCCTAAAATTGTTTACAATACATGAAATGCAATGTAAAATACAATGACAACGTTTTTATTGGCCCATAAAAGTAATCGTCTTTTTGTAAGATGGGCTCTCACTTTAAAAAAAATAATTTTCTCATTGAACTTTTTAGTGTAGTACTTAAGCTGTAAATTTAATAACTTTTGTGAAACTGATTTTATTAACAGGAGAATAGTGTGCAGCACTGGCCAAGGTCATGCCAAGGAGCCGCCATCTTGAGCAGCCCGCCAGCCTCACCGGCGAGCCCCCAGTATCCACTCTATATAACTCTGTCCTCTCTGTATGCAGGTGACCATTTGACTCATCTTCCCTCTACCATCCTTGTCCCCCACCGTGCCCCTCCAAGTCCAAGCTTTGGACAATTTTATAAATTGTAAGGAAAAACATTTAAAGTTTTATCATTTTTTAAATACTTAAGTACCTACGTTCAAACATGTGTTCAGCTTAACTGCCTTTTTGTAACAAATCGTGATTTCAGAAAGAATGTAAATAACAAAATAATAAAACATGTAATAAAAGATTGTTGGTGAACATGTGTTTTATTTCAATAAAAACGTTGTATTTCATTTTTTAAATTCCAGATGAAATCGAGTTTACTTTTTTAAATTTGATGGTAGCCTAGTAGGCCTATACTTATATTTTGGAAAATATAACCGTTAGTAATCTCAATTTAATTTGAAATTGCAATCAAAATTGAGATTGCTGAGGTAAGATTGTCCACAATTTACATACTTTTTAAATGGTTAGAAAAGCATTAAAATAATGTTTTAAGAAGACTATATTTCAAAATGTAGTTCACAGTATTGGAACCTCTTTTTTACAAATCAGAAACTGGAAATACCCATCAGTTGTTGCGTCATTTGGGTATCAATGATGTGAAACAAATTTCCCTGACTTTCCCTGAACTCCCACGACCATAGGAACCTTGTTCTTAACAGTTTCGTTTATACCAAGAATCTATCTATGACAATATTTATGGTAATTTGCAAAACATACACGGACTAACAAAGATGCGAAGGAGTGATAGCAAAGACATATTCAAACTGACCTGTCTGATAAAATATTGTTTTAGATGTATCAGAGTGTTATTATTCTGGAATCTGAGCAATATTGATAGTATAAATGCGATCATCTAAAGCAATAGTGGCTCTACAGTGTGGATCGAGGATAAATAATAAATAAATTAGGCTATACCGATTTCAAATAATAATTGAGTGTTGCTGAAGGTATTATTTGTAAAATCAATAAAAATAGTATAGAAAATTTCAATTGTAAAGTCACCATCCTCAATAGTTATGTGAGCACATCTAACAAATTACAACTGATGAGTCAAATAAGTGGTAATGATAGTTTTCATGCAACATTTGTTATTGCTACAAAAGTTTGTTTAGATATTTTTGTTTTGTTTTATTATTTACGATTAAGTTAATTTGGCAACCTGGCATTTTACCTGTAACGTGTGATATCTTTTTGATTCTTCTCCCCTAATGGCCATTATAGGAAAACAAAAATAAAAAATCATATATGCAATAAAAAGTATTTTTGTAGACCGAACTCATTTATAAAATCTCAAGCTTTCTTGGATTTTCATTAAAATAACTACAACCTATCAACACAGTATCAATCATCTCAACCTATTAATGACATATTTAATCAAGGCAATGAGACCTACACTAAAAGTGGTTTTTCTGAGGAATCAACAAAACAAAATGATAAGTCATACTCTATGAATGTGTATGACATCACACTTATGTGTCACTAAGTCATTTGTTTGTATTTGTGTTATCAGCAATTTTTTCCACTGATTTTATTAACCGCTGTCCTGACCTCAAATACCAAACATTAAGACTACAGTACAAAAATAACTAGTACAGTAAAATTGGATTCAGATTAAAATGAATATTCTGTGACTTCAGAGACAGAACACATGACAACAATTTCATAGGGGGGGGGGGGGATCTACGGGCTCCCTTGAGAGAATTTAAGAAAGGCCCCTTTTTATATAAAAGACAAAAGTGAAATAACAATATTTTATAATAATTCCAAGTAAACGATAAAAGCACATGCACATAACTAAAGCATAAAGCACATATGTACGTAAATCAGTTCAAAACCTTATATTAATAAAAAGAATAACTGTTTTCTGACAATTTAGTCTTGAAATTTCTATGCAGGTAAAAGATTTCCACTTGTAAATCTTATATGAGTAAATGATTTAACAAGAACTTTCTTTTCCAAAGGAGGAGCCTTTTCATAATAATTGATAGCTAGTTATCCTAGGTTGCTCTTTCTTATCCGATCGTTACTAGGCAGGTAGCAACGAATATAGACCGATCGCTCGACGGAAACTAAGATCACTGACTAAACTGTATGAATGGATGGCCCCTTAATGGCAAAACGACTAAAAAACCTAACACAAACTAACAAAATTGGGGCTCCTTGTGGGGGTTTTACAGGATTTAAATCTCTATGTGGCTTATTTTATAAGTATGGTTTACAAAATTCACCTTCTGAAATTTTTGTTAAATTTAAAACCTACTGCAAAACTAGGTACCGGTAAGTACAAATTTACAGTATAGCAATGCCGATGATGCCTATGCCGTAGCAATATGTTTTACAGAAGATTCTGCACTGACAATAAGTTATACCACAAAACCACCCATTTTCTTATAGGGAATTGTTACTAATGTATGGGCAACCATTAGTAACTATGGCAACAAATAAATATTAACATATTCACAGATGACTGGAATCAGTTTCAAAATAGCAACTTGAACACTTAAAGGAAATAGCTGTTATAATCCGAGCTGCAACCCATAACTAAATTTATCCTTTGCTGTAATAACATGGACTTCATTATTTCTAAACCTAAAACCCTAATTAATTAAATGAAAAAACTAAAGCGCAATCAGATTATTTAGCGTTAAAACTATTAGTTTAAGCCAGGAATATTTAACATATATCTAAAATCTTAATAGCTAACAAAACACCAACATACTTTTTGGGTACTTTTGCCAAATAAGCACTGCTTAAAAGAAAATATGAAACTAAATCTTGTAAAAATTTCTTTTATAAGGTGCGTTTTACACTTTATATTACCTAAAATATAAGCTAAATCACAATATAAGCTATATAAATATAAGCTAAATCACAATATATAAGCTATATAAATATGAGCTAAATCACAATATAAGCTATGTAAATATAAGCTAAATCACAATATAAGCTATATAAATATGAGCTAAATCACAATATAAGCTATATAAATATAAGCTAAATCACAATATAAGCTATATGTGATGCGGAAAACTAAAAGGGACCATGCGACAAGGGCAACAAAATTGTAAGACGCAAAAAACCGAAACATGTCAATTTCAGCGATTTTTGGTTCTTTGTTTATTTTTGTAATAAACTTCTTACTTTATCTGAAATAAGTGTTTATATGTCCACTAACAAGCATTATTGATGTTACAAAATGTATTTTTGTAAAGGTCTGTCATTGTTGGGAAAAGGGATTGAATGTTGTTATGGAATATAGCATTGGAGCGACATTTGGAACCTTTTCTTCGTGAATGAAGTAGCCTCAGAATGTAGCTCTTACTTCTTTCTAGTGGCATTTTAGGGAATTAAAACGAGTTCTGGCAGAAATAAAAACGTGTTCTGCACTGATTTAGCCATATCCGACATTTGGCACCTTTTCAGTTGTTACGCAACAAGAGCTAAAAAATCCACAAAAAAATTGTCTTTTTTCACTTATAATAGTTTTTAGGTCTTACTTTAATTTAAACAATAATAAACTGTTTTAAAAATCAAGTAAAAAAAGTAAAATACAGTCCCAGCATTATTATTTACTGCATGCTGCCACTAAACAGCTGTGACGATAATAATGCGGCTTTGAAGTGATCAGCTGATCAGGTTGTCTGCTAGCATAAACTCCAGCAACATCAAAAGTTGAAATGTGTTTTTCTCAAAACTCCCTTTTCCAATAACAAACATTCAAACTATCACAACTTCACCAAGTTTTCATATATTTTGGAAGGTTTTTACACCGAATTGTTAGGAATTTAATTCGTTATATGTGGCATAAATATCTCAATTTTTAAATTTTGAGACATATGGTCCCTTTTAGTTTTCCACATCACATATAAATATGAGCTAAATCACAATATAAGCTTTATAAATATAAGCTAAATCACAATATAAGCTATATTAACATAAGCTAAATTATTCTTATCACAATTGTGAGAGCAGAGAGAGTATGGAAGTTGGGGTACCTAGTATTATTAAAAAATATAAAATCTGCAGCTATAATATTTAAAAATGTATTTATGTTTTTCTGATTAATCCTAAATTCCTATAAGACCTTTTAAAAAATTTGTCCAGCACAGTTATGATTATGAAGGTGCAATTAGTTCAATTTTCCATGTGTTACATATATTTTTAAGGAAGTATTCATGCGAGTTATTTTGTAACTGCCCCGTTCACTAATTTCAGTACTCCCCATGAAATAGATAAATTAAAATACATTTGAAATATAAATAGGTTCTAAAATAAATATTAAAAAGATACTTGTATTAGTGAGCAATATAACAATTACACCTTAATAAATATGATTTGATGGAAGCAGCTAGTTTTGAAATTGATAACATTTTACAAAAAACAACTACCCCTTAAATATTCTAAATACAGATCTGACATGTTTAATAATGTTCAGTATTATACAAGTACAAATCACCAAAAATATTAAAAAATATCTTCAGAATTTTTATTAAATAGATAAAAATAGTTAATTGAAAAATTTCTGAAGAGGCAGAGAAAGTATTATTTTGAATGTATTTAATGTCTTTGTAAATTGATAATAACAGCTAAAAACAATCTGTCTACATGACTAAGTACAGAACAAATTAATGTATCCAATGATTATAATCCAATGATGATGAATCTGACAATTGCTCAGCGCATAAATATATTTTAAAAGTTTTTTAAGTGTTGTGTATTTTTGAGTATTAATGTTGTTTAGTGTTTTTATGTATATAATTTAATAACTTGATAATGGGATGATTACGATCCCGAAACGCGTCGTTAACTAACAACTACGTCTAAAAAATAAGTCACACGACGAAACAGTAACAGGTAATATTTAGTATTTTTATTATATTGTCCTATAATATTTATATTTGAAGTGACCTGGAAACCAAGAACCATGAAACTATAATTTAATAACAAAAAATAAAAAGTGATTTCTGACTTTTCAAGTTACAGTAATGTTTCGCTAATCCGGACTTGACAGGATTGTATGATAGAAACTACAATAGCTAATCTTTTTAAAAAAATACTTTTCAGAAAATGTAGCTTTTCACCTACATTTCTCTCGCTTGCATGACGCACCTGCCCTAAAAACAAAAAATTTTCTCGCAATGCAACTTTTGATGTCATGAATTAAAAAGTATAAAAAAGTTTGGACTTTATTCGATTTTTTAAATGCCAAACCATTTTTATTTTCAAATTTTGAACACACCATTAGCGTCCCACACTATTAAACTGTAAGTTTGTCAAATTTCAAAGATTTTCGAGCATTTTCAGCTATTGAAACCACAGTGTAAATGAATAGGGCGCACTGAAAATTTCACTCCAGACGTCTAGCGAGAAACAAATCAATAAGGAACAGTTGATTCGACAGATAGTTAGACAGACAGTCTGCAGTCAGGTATAGTGCGGCGAGCTGGTGAAATGAGTCACTTCCTTGAAATACTGTGGGACAAAAGATAATTGGCCGACCCGTTCTATCCTCGGCTGAGCTTTCTCTTCACGCTAAAAATAGCCAAGGACAAATGAACCCTTAACTATTTTCGCTCTCGGCAAACTTCAATTGCGTGTACTGTACCCAGTAAAATACTGCAATTTCTATTTTTTTTTTTTTTTAGGGCCGTCCGGATCATCGGAGACCGGATTAGCGAGATTGTACTGTAATTAGCTTAACCCTAGAACCGGCGGCTTTAACAATAATGGATTTTTTGGCGTGTGCAAGCATTTTTTCAACCAAAAATAGTAAATAAACCTCAATCCAAAAGTGTTCCATAGTTTTATTGTAGAGGAAGGTTTAAATAATTTATACATACCAGTAAAAAAATGATAGATGTAAAATTTACAAAGTTATTAGCTCAAGAAATAAAAAATGTTCAGTTACAAAAAAAAAAGTTCAACTTTAGGTCTACATAAAAGTAGTAAACATTTTTTGTAATATTTTCCATAAATGTAAAAAAGTTTCGTAATTTAGTTCTAAATAGAAGTATAAAAACATTTATCAATTTCAAATTTCTTATTTTGAAAACACCAGTTTTTATGTCCCAACTACTAGGGTGCTAACAAAACTAGGCCTGGTTTGAAACGTAATTAAGGAATATTTGCTTTACCCAAAAATGAAATATTATTATAACAAAGTGTAGAGAATAAATCAAAGAATTGAACTGTATACTTGTAAATTGTTATTTCATAAAAGTATTTGAGATAGCTTTTCTTGAATCACAAATTGAGATGAAACAAATGAAACCTCGTGCGGACAAAGGAAATTCAAAAAATGACCGTTAAAACAGCCGTGTTTTGCGAACTCAAACGGTAGTATGAATTCTGCGCAAGTCTGTACTTTCAACTGCTGTTTGAATAAAATCTAAAAAGTCAAATATAGTTTGCTTTACACCAAATGAAAGATTGAACTTTGGTCTATAAATAGATATCAAAAAGTCTATTGAAATAATTCGAATTATAAAAGATATCTCGAACGCAAAATGTGCTATTTTATTGGTTGAAATCAGCTCAATTGCAAAGGTTTACAGACAATTCCATATCTTTGGAACTATGCAAGTGACTTTTGATTTGAAAAAAAATCAGCTTTAGAAAAGTGACAAAATAGAGCATAATTGCTTTGTATTTCTCGTGAAGCAAAACGTTTACAGGAAACTAAAATTTTAAAATGAAGATTACATATGTAAATATACGTTTTAGAAAGAAATGTTAAATACAAACATTAAAGTTTGAAACATTACCTTTCCAATGGTGTATGTCTTTTTGAGATTGGAAGATTTTTAGTAGGTGAAATATTCAATACAATAACGCGTTACAAATGTGTTGTCATGATGTTGCGATCTGTCAGTTCCAGGGTTAAATAAACCCATTTTCAAACCTTTGCAGACACAAACTGTTTTAGCAGAGGCAAATTTGAAAGAGTTGAAAAATCAATATCATTGCCAGAAGAAACGTATTTAGAAAGTATTCAAAATATTGTGGTTACTCTTTCCGAACTTGTATTAACAACTCCTCCTCTTCAAATACTTCCAAAACATTTCAGCCATTTTTTACTAGGTGTGGCCAGAGAGGACAGAGTTATATAGAGTGGCTTTCCCTATACTGAATGCATGCAGGGCAATTAGGCCGGTACAGTCCGCCATTAGCAGCCAAAACTCAGCAAGACCGCTGTTCTCGACTCGCGCAAACAATCGACACCGCTTAACATATCACATCATTTATACCTCTAAACATCGTTAAAAAATTATGAAACTTCACAGAAGGATGAAACCTTGCTGACGGCAACAGTGTGCTTTAAATGTACAAAACTTAACACTGTCGAAAGAAAAAAATGTTTTTCTGAAACATAAATTTAATTCATAAACAAACATTAAATTTTCGACATGCGAAGGAATTTAAAGTATGTCGGGGTATTTTTGGGTATTTACAACATTTTGCACTGCTATTGTCTTTCTTAGATCTTTCATTGATTTTGAATGTTTTTTTTCTTAAACTAAGATAAAATGTTGGAAACCCCCTTTTTATTGTTTTAATATATGCTGAAATATGTATAGGGATTGGTAACATTTCATTCACAGTGTATTGTACATAGCAATATACAAAAAAAAATAGTTACTGTAGTTGGCTTTTATCTATATATATAAAATTCAATGTATGTCCGTCTGTTTGTATAGAGTAATTTTAGTATAGAGAGTGTGTGCTGTTTTTACTTCAACAGATGGCTTTGTTCACAAAAACCTATCTTAAAGTTAGATATTTATACAAATAATTGTTTTAAGTATGAAATCAGCTGATAATGGAAATATTATAGGAAACAGCTGACTACTGTTATTATTATCTATATATATAAAATTCAATGTATGTCCGTCTGTTTGTACGTTTGTCTGTTTGTACGTTTGTATGTTTGTCCTTTATGCGTTACCAAACCGTCCATCCGATTGCTTTGAAATTTTGCATAGTAACACAGGTTAACCCTGGGAAGGTTTTAGGCCATTTACCGAAGTCCTAGGACATTAGGGCTACGCCCCAGTGGCCCTCAAAGGTTAAATGTTAATCTTATGGAAGGTCAATCTTAAGGAAGAAGAAGAAGAAAGATTTCTTTTCATTTTATCAGGGGCACAAAAAACAGCTGTTCGTATAAAAAGCTTAAAACAGCTGACTTTGATCAACAACTGATTTGGATCAAAAACTGAATATAATTTTAGGTTAGGCCTACAATGAACTAAAACACCAATTATTGGGCTAATTATTTAAGATATATAAAAGCCAAATACCACTTACTGACTGAACACTTAAAAAGAATACAATTACGTTAAAAAGACTGAAAATACCAACCACCACGGGCAACGCCGTACGGGTCAGTTAGTTTATAATAAAAACTTTCAAATACTCTAACAAAAGCTTCAGTTTTATTACTGGAAAATAGCAACAAAGATGTGAGAGAGGAGAGTGCTTGCTACTTTCGTAGTAAGTATTATAATAATAATAATTTAAGTATGTTTGGTGTATGTCAAAAGGTAACAAAATAAATTCAATAAAAAGGACCTAAAGTAGAAAATGTTTTATAAATGATCTTTAGGCTAAGTTGTTTTTTGTTTTGCTTTTTTTAAGAGTACCGGTAGATGAAGTTTATGAATCATCCTCTAGTTAATCAAAATGCATGACAGGAAGTTTGAATAGTATAATAAAGATGTCCTAACCTAACCTACACCTCCCTACCTAGCTTTTTGCCTACACAATCTCACAAAGACCTTTCTTCTTTTTTCAATTAAAAAGTTGAAAGTAAGTTCAATTTATTTTTACCCAGGTTGTCCCTGCTCAATTAATAATGTTCATGGCCAAATAAGGATATAAAGAAAAATTCACTATGTATGTACTCTTAAAGCATTTTTTCTGAATTTTTCAGGTTTAACCTATTTTTTTTGTTATTTCCTAATCTTTTAACCTAAGTGCTAAGTCCCAATTCTAATTTCTTTTCATTTTAATAACTTTCTAGTGTTGTAACAACTCTGAAAAATGAGTTTGCGTACATTTCCTAAGGATTAATTAGATGGGTTTTTAATTAAAATTCCAAAATACCCAGGTATTTATGAACATTGGGTATTTACCCCGATTCACAAAAACCTGGGTATTTTACCACTACATGCGAGAAAAAATTTTGTTATTTGGTACGGTAAGAGAAAAAAATATCTGCCGAGATATGTTGCCAAAGAGTTTATTGTTTCATATCTGAAAGCCATTTTCACCTACCGTTAGTACTTACTTAGCAATCGTTGATTATTTCAAGCAGTTTAACTGAGTTTAAATTCTGTGCTGTAGCTGGCTCATAGCACAGTTTAGCCTACTATTATTGCATAGAGTGATTTTGTTAGTTAACTATATATGTTATATAGAGGTTTTTTATTATTTTCATATGGTAGTGAGTGAACTGGACTGCGTGCGGCACTGGCCAAGATCACGCTGAGTAGCCGCCATCTTGAGCAGCCAGCTGGCCTCACCGGCGAGACCCCAGTGTCTACTCTATATAACTCTGTTCTCTCTGCGTGTGGCTAAAACATTTATGTTATACATTTTTTAATTTCCTCCCAACTTTACTATCCCCTCCATGGTCCCTACACTGCTCCATATGAATTTTCCATTACTCAAAGCAGTGTTTATGAAGTCATTTTCATTTTCAGAAAGCATGTTCATGGTCTCCATCAATTTTTCTTTCACAGCTTCAACTATCTTAAATCTCGTTCCTTTCAGCACTGGTTTCACATTGGAGAACATAAAAACGTTACACGGTACAAAGCCAGGTGAATAGGGTGATGAATGTTCCAACAAAATGTACCCATGCTCGGCCAAAACACCTTGACAGACAATGCAGAATAATCCATTGCTTGTTTTTTTCACAACTCAGGTCGCTTTCTTCTTACTTGTTCGTGGAGAGTAGTTAGGACCTCAAAGAAGTTACCGATTCATAGTTTGACCTTCAGGATACCTAGTAGCAACTAAGTTTTTCCTGATAACTTAGTAACAACTACATTATTAGTCGAATAAGAACTAGTAATTTATTTCTGACTAGTTACAACTAGGTTTTTTAAACGGGAGAGAACAGATTACTATCATATTTTTTATTATATAACCCTGAGAATATGCAAGGCTGTAAGTCATATAAAAATATTTAGGAAAATATAAATTAAATAATTATTGAATTTGGCACTTGGCATTTGGTACAAAGATATTTGAACAAATTATTCTTTTACATAATATTATAATCATTTAAAAAGTTATTAAATCAAATAAAAAAAACAGTTTTTACTACCTTTTTCTACAACGCTTGGGTTGATTACCTTTCTTAGTTGCTAAATGTTTTATCTTCAGTGATTATTACCAGCATTGTTTTAACATAAAAGATCTGTATCTATTTGTTCCTGCAGTCATTTTTATGAAAGTATAGTTTGTCAATATTCTAAATGGTAAGCTACATAATATATGGGTTGAAAATTTATTTCAGAAATGATTTATAGTTGAAACATACTTTATTGAATTTGACATTTATAAAAGGGACATATTATTTGTACGCACAATAAAGATATTGTATAAAAGACAACTTCGAAGCATGGCTTAGGCCTACTATGCTTACTCAGCTTCTGTGATATAGGTTTATAAAAAACATTTTGATTAATTAATTATTTCTGAAATAAAAGTTATTAAACCCATTCTCGCATCAGTCATAAATAGAAACATATTAAACCTGAATAAGCACGAATATATAAGTAAAATTTTATAAAAGAGGTTAAGTACCGTATTGAAATTGTTTGGATTTCTATAAGAAAATCAATAACTCTCTAAATATTATAGGTGTAGGTGGAACATTTTAAATGATATAAGATACAATACAAGTTGTATGAGAAAAAATCAAATCAATTTAAATGTAACAGGTAAGGTATATGCTACAAAACGTGCAAATCTCTTAGTCGATAACTTCTCAAACATAATGTAGTCTAGTATGACCTAGGGTTAGTAGTATTGTTAGTAAGATTAGTTACTACTTTTTAATCAATTTCCCATTATAGGCTACAGTATAAATTAAATCATATAAACTTTTATTAGTTACAAGATTTACAGAATTAATAATTCAGTATAAAAAGCTTTGAAACATTAGAAGACAGTGACATATCTAGATAAAAATATTTAAAAAATATAAGGGATAAAAGAACAGGATTAAACATACCTGATTATACATTATCAGAAGATAAAGTTTCCAGAAATCTTAGAAGTTATCCATGGTATAGGAAAAATCTCACCATGACTCACTTCTCCTACAATTAAAAGTAAAACCACAATAATTAACTACATGCAACATTATGAAATATTTTATGTAGGCCTACCATGTTGTATGCAAATAAATTATTTTTAGTCTGATAACCTACTAAGGTTACATCCATCAGTGTTTAAATGTTGATTTTCTCAGAAAATATTCAGATTAAATAATAATAATAACATTTTCATAGGTTCATACTCAGTTCTATAAATATGATACACCTTTAACAAATTCACTGTCACATATTAACTTTTCATTAAGCTACAGAATTTCTTTTTAATGGGCCACTGTCCGGTCCACTACTACCAATTTTATTTAGTGTTCATCCCAGATCCTGAACATCTAAATCCAATTGTTGGAACCAACATTGTTCTATCCAGGCTTGAAACACATTCCTAAAAGTGGCCCTTTGGCATTCCACAGAATAGTTCTGGACCAGTGAGCGATTACTCTTACCACAAGTTCTGGATTCAAAGGTGAATGGTTCAAGTGCCTTTAGAGCAGCTTGGCTGTCCGCAAGGATGTATATCCCTGAGTGCTCATAACATGAATTTATCGGGTGCAAAGGCCTAAAAACGATAAATTTAGCCAACTAAACCTAAATTATTGGGGAATTTAGGCTTTAATTAAACGATAAATTTAGCCAACTAAACCTAAATTATTGGGGAATTTGAGTCTTCTGAATGAAGTTTTGTTCTAGTTAATTTTTTTTTATCCATATGAAGAAAAGACAATAATTTCTTAAGGTTAGGGTTTCACTTGTTACGTGTTAAGCCTCGATAATGGACAGCTGTATAGTGTCAGAACGTCGGGTGTATACAACGTACAGATACCAGTGACGTGGTCGATCTCCGAAGACCAAGTAAGATAATAATGTAATTGTTAAATTGTACTAAAATAAGTAAACACAAAAAATAGGTTTAACTCCATTCATTAGATGCGAGGTGCCATTATAGGCCTACTGAGAAAGTTTTAAATTACATTGGGAAAGGTACGTAAGTGCCAGGGAGTGAGTCCATAGTTAGTGACGGTTTTAAAGTTGACATTGTATTCTGTAATTTCGGCCAATTGCATTACTAAGTAGCCTATATAGGCCCACTTTCCACATTCTTTACCACAGGTGAGACATGTTCAGCAAAATTTCAGTATGCTACTCAAAAATGCTTAAGAATGTCTCCTATAATGTTTAGTTGTATTATAAAACCTGCCAAACCAATATTATCCCACAAAAACATAAATATGAAAATCTAAAGATTGTTAAAGATCAACAACAGTGTAACATTTAAGGCAGTTTAAAAATTAAAATCAATATGATCGATGATTTAGGAAAAACAAAACTTACAAAGTTAAAAACAAAAAATCTTTGCTGGGATAAACAATTAAACATTATTTCGATAGTTAAATCAATTCACGCTTTCAATTAGGTACACTAAAAATAAAAGTGGCTTAGGTGGCCTTGAAGAAGATGGTAATTGTTTACTATTACTTTGTCAAAAGCAAATCTTCCCATATTGGATATGTTTCGTATTTATGTATTCTAACAATGAATTAACATGATTCAAGTCCTGGAAAAAAAATTTACCCTAAAAAAAATAGTCTGAAGTTCTAACTTATAATCTCTAGTCCCAGTATGTTTCAAGCAAACCTTCCCATATTGTGATATGTTGTCACTAATGGACTGCAATCGACAAATAAACATGTTTGAAGAGCCGTAATGGTAAACAAGATAAGGTAAGTTAAGAGTCATGCTTACCCGTGGGGAGAAATCACATTTTAGTTACTTTTTATTCCGTAAGCGCTGCCTGTATCAGTGCTCGACACCAAAACTGTACTGTCACTGCGAATTCTCCTTTGCCCCCTCCATCTCGCCGGCACACCAGACAAAGTGACAGAGATAGACACAAGTTTTAACACAATACTTAATTTCATTCCTTTGCCTTACCGTGGCTTCAGTTCAGAATCCTTATTTTATGTTGGTAGCTAAATTCAGTAGTTTGGTGGTTGGTCTGATATAAGAGAAAGTAATGATTTAGGCCTATACAATATTTCAAAGTTTGAAAAGTGATAATTTATAAAGACAAAATGCACAACATTTTTTTCCAAACCATTTTTTACAACAACTTTAATTCAGTTTATATAATTAATTTTGAAATATTATTTTTTATTTTAATCTATAAATGATTTTAATACACAATTTGTATTCTAAAATAATTTTTTTATAATATTTAAAACATAAATAATACGAAAAGTCTCCTTTCAACAAACGTTCTTGTGCCGTAGACTTATTTAAAAGACATGTATTATAATTAATTTACGTTCTGCCAAACTAGGAGGTAATTATTATTAATTATACAGTTATAATGAAATAAATTTAACACAAATTATATTTACGAAAAACATATTCGCAAAACAATTTTATCTATTTGGAATACTAGCTGTCGTACCCGACTTAGTATTCATTATTAATAACTACTGTAAGACTGTAATCGTATTGTGACATATTTTGTATAAACTATGGGAAATTTAAATATTATTAGAATCTTATGAATTAGGCCAGATAGTAAAATGATTGAACAGCTTATTCAAATCACATGACTTGTATAAATGGTTTAGGCAATATAAACAAAATGTAGTTTATACATATTATGTTTAAAAAAAATTTGGAAAACGGTTGACCCTAAAGGCCATCCATGTAACTTCCCGCTAAGTTTAATTACAACAAACACTATTTTTGGAAATTTTGAACTACCATAACTTTTGAATGAATCAACCGATTTTTATGCGATTTGCGGCAATCGGTGCAGTTTTTTTAATTCCATTGAAAGAATCAGCAACAAAAATTTTTCAGATGAAAAGTTTCGGAGAAATTGAGGAAAAACACTTTTTTTTATTTTCTTTCGTTCACGATATCTCGCGAATGAATCAACCGATTTTTATGCGATTTGCGGCAATCGATGCAGTTTTTCGAGTCCATTGAAAGAATCGACAACAAAAATTTTTTGATGAAAAATTTCGGAGAAATTGAGAAAAAGCTCTTTTTTTTATTTTCTTTCGTTCACGATATCTCATGAACGAATTAACCGATTTTGACCGGATTGGTAGCGATTGACGTCGCTTTTCAAGGTTAAAAGCTGATTAGATTTTGGAATTGATCGGTAAAGCCGTTTAAAAGTTATTCCAAAAAAACCTGATTTGAAAAAAATTTATTTCTTAGTTTTTTCGAAATTTCTCAGAACCTACCGGTCCGAATTAGTTGAAATTTTCAGGAAATCTAAGTTTGATGGAACTCTTTAGAACGCCGTTTGGTAGGATCCAATCGGTTAAGCCGTTCAAAAGTTATAAGCGGGTCACATACTTACATACACACACACATACATACAGACAGGGTGACACCCTCTCGAGAGTGGTCAGGGAAGATTCCTAGGACCTCAAAACGTCGAGATCTGATGAATACTCGATTTTCGAAAAACGGGGTGAAACCAATAACTTCCCGATTTTAGAAAATTTTCAATTTTCTTAGCGGGAAGTTAAAAAGTAGGCTACTTATTACACTCCATACAAAATTTGTCTGGTTTTGTTACTAATTCTCTAAGTTTGTTGCAAAAATTACGCAGAAGGTGATTTTTGCACTCAACCTTTTCTACGGTTAAATTTTTGTATGGCCGTTTATCAAGAATTTCCTTGTAAACACTACTATCACCATCCCCTATAAATCTATAAATTTATATTTTGAACATTCACATGCCTAATAGGATCATCTAGATAAAGTCAAAAATCAATTGGTCTGGGAAATAATTGTGCACGAGATAGATCTGCCTCGTCATACAAATTATAAATAGGCCTACACTAAACAAGTGCGGGATTTTGTACTAATAGGAAATTTAAAACCCCTAACTACCAGGAACCGCGACAACCACAGGCTTTGTTTAATCAACCCGGCAGATTAAAAGGCGTTACATAGATTATCAATTAGTTTACCGTTTCATAAAAGAGTAAACAAACTACAATATTGCTGACTTCCCTTTGATTGCAATTCTGAGGTTTTATAAGTAGTAAAATCTACGTGAAAGGAAATGACACAGGAAGTCTTGTGCCAATTAAATGAAAAAACATAACTCCTTTTCTCAGAAATAAAAGGTAGGCTACGCCTGAAGCTTGTAAAATACTATTAACAAAATTTGTTAAAACCAGTATAAGGTAGCGAACAACATTAAACCAACATTAACCTAACAATAAGAAAATATGAAAAAGTATAAACAGATTTTGATTTATTATTATAAATTTCGTGGTACACAAATAAACTTTAATCTATAATTATTTACCTGCAACAGGTAACCTAACTATTATGGTGATAAGTAGTTATTTCAAAATATGGGTATAGGCTACTAATAAGTTAAACATTTTAAAAGTAAACAATAATCATTTTTGCAAATCAATTATGTAGTTACTATTATGAAATAAATGTCTGTAAAATTTACGAACAGTTTTGATTTGATAAGATGTATTTGTAGTTTAGCAAGTGAACAGAATATACAAGTAAAATACAAATATTAGTTCTGTTGTAAATTAAATATTAAATAGTCTTCCAGAAACAAAATTTGTCATTCATTCGAAAGTTTTTAGGCCTAAACTGAAGGAAGAAAGTATAAATGTAACAAAAACTGTATTTTAGGCTTAGTTAAAAACGAGTTTCAGACAGTTCGAATTTTGTTGAATAATATAAAAATATTACTCTACAAATTAATTTATAAATTATATACAATAAGATTGTATGCAAAACGTAACTTTTATTTTCCCAGTATGTTTTTAGTCCTGGAGGTAAACGCCTCTTCATTTTAACAGCAGAGAGATTCAAGGCCTTCCCTTTTCCTTGTCTTTGTTTTTTAGAAGGCATAGTACTGTATTAGCAATTATTGGTAAAAGGCAGATAATAAAGGCCTAACTTAGTGACAAAAAGAAAATGAATAAAATACCTAAACACTAACAACTGTTGATTTCACAGTAATCAAACAAAATAGAATTCGGTCCGTTTGAATTAATATTGACAGTGTCAAAATCTTTTTTACAAGAAAATACAATAAGGTCCAGTATAACACAATCACTTATGATTCATAATAATATTATTTGTAGTTGTACTACTGCATAAAGTCTACGGAGGGATAGAAAGGTGGGGGACAGGAGCAGGAGGGAGAGTAGGGGTAAACAGCACTGGCACAACCTATTGCAAAATCCTTGAACTACTACCGACTTGCACAAAAATTATTCTTTGAAATATGTTAACTAAACACTCTTAAACACAAAAATGGAAATAGTATGAATTAAAACAATTCAATAGTTCCCAAAACGAAATCACAAGCTCTCGTTTCATATAAATTTTATTTTTAAAATATACATTTTGAAGTATGTAAAAACGGAACGAAAAACACGTATTTTTTCTTATGGGAAAAGCTAAATTTGATTTCCAATTTTTGTACACATGTTTAATATAAAATGATTAAAACTATTCAATAGAAATGTTTAATAGATTTAGTTGTAGATAACTATTTGGACAAAATCTTGCTAAAAGCCTTAGTTTCACGGTAAATAACAAATTAAGATTCACCTCCTATGTTAATAGCGCTGTCACTTTCACAGCGCACTAAAGTTGGTATGCATGGCTCTTAAGTGGGGTCAATGAGCAAGTTTGTTAAACGTGCAAGTCAGAGGCGGGCGGTTGTAATCAGTTGTTATGGTCATGTAATAGTTACAATCCATTTTTCGCCGACAACTGTAGTCTTACATTAATGGAGTTTATTGTTAACAGAAGTAATATATGCTTTGAGTAATATACTAACTTTATAACGTTAGACATATGCAGTCTATATTACCGACACTCTTCTAGCTAGTAGTTCCCTTTTTACCGCTAGGCAGCGACTCCGTACAGGCGTCAGCTGTTAGTGCTATGCACTAGGCAGGCGCATATGTGTAGAGGTCGCTGTAATGCGAAAACTTATCTGAGAGTCCACCAGCTGGTAAATCACGTGACCGGTTCTTGTCAGGCCTGCAATTCTGCTGAGTCGCCATTACCTTCCTTTTTGTTCAACGTAATGGCTTGTTTTTTTGCCGTTCTTTTATAATGACTTAGTCGCGAGTTTAACGACTGTGCGTCAGTAATTAGCATGTCATTATTTTAAGTCCTATTCTACTAAACACCAGGTATGTGAATTTATGTTTACCAAATTGAAATGTCTTTTGCTGTCATTCTATTTAAAGTTGGCTTTGTTATAAAACTTTACTTGTAAGTTTGGTACTATGTGAATTTAAGCCTACTTTAATTTTGTAAATAATATTTCAAACTCTAAGAGTATAACTTAAATCTGTGTAATTAAATTTTCTTCTTTAAAAACTTTCCGTACAGCCTAAATATTAAATTTTATGTAACTAGCCTATTTTTAAACTAAAGCCTAGCTTGAACAATTTATATAATTTTTTTATACAAATTTTAAAGCTGTGTAATCTTTAACAAATAAGGACTTTAAAAAAAAGGAGAACCTATAAATTAAATAACTATATCTCCGATATATTTTGAGTTTATAACCAAAGAACATTTTAAAGTTTACCATGTGGTCCTTAGACATGTAGTAACAGAAAGTACCGGTAACATGACAAGTTAACTTTGGTTAAGTCTTGCATTAACAGTTAACATTTTTATTTTAAAATACCTGCTTGTCATCTATTATCAAAAATATTATAAAGGCAAACTTTTAACCTAAAAAGCTTTTCACCATGCTTGGTTTTAAAGCCTACTTTAATTCTAAAAAGATGTTATTTTGTTTTAATGCAGTGTATTACTGGTGGAAGTACCACACCATGTTCTGGTCTTAATTGCAAGTACTACCCATATGTTCTGCTGCTAAAGGCAACTACAACACCATGTTTTCTTGAAAATGCAACTATAACATGCAACTTTAATAATTATTTTCTGCGACAGTGTTTTTCTTTTAAAATAGCTATGGACCAAAAATACAATATTTTCTAAAATCTGCAGTGAACTTTATAAGAAACTTTTTGAATAGGCTGTGTACTGTTTTTTTTTTATGTTTTGTAACAAATTAATAAATCTTAATATATGTCTTTTATAATTAATAATACTTGGGAGGAGCAGCTATAGCAAATTTTCGGACCTCAGTCCTTAAAGGACTAATATTTGAAATTATATACTTTTTTTTACAGAGAGACGTCTCACTATTTCATTTATTTTTTTTTTTATTATTTAATTATACTTAGCTTTACAGTTGGCCAACGACATAGATGTTACTTATTAATAAATCCATGGTACTATATGTCAAATTTTGTAATTTTGTCTAAATTAATATTTTTGTATAAACTTTGTAATCATTATTAATGGGGAGGGTTTTTCATCTTTTTAAATTTTTAGGGAGGGAACTTTTAAAATTAAACTTAAAATTGTGATCTAACCTTTTCATTTTTTTTCTGTATTTTAAGGGCATGTAAATTTTCTATTTTTATTTACTAAGGGCATATAAATTTTTTGATTTTGGTTAATAAACCTAAATTGAACCTAGTTTTTTGTTTATTGAGTTAACCTCAAGGTATAATAAGGATTTGTAAGTGATCAGCTGAGACATTTCTGCAGTTTGGTGATTTTTGTTTTAAAGGTAAGTCTTTGAACATGTCCAGTCTATGTGGCCCAGTATAGCTTCCGATTCTTTTAATTCGTTTTTGTCTAAGACTGGTACAACTTATATACGTTTACAAATTGGAAACATACACTGTGATTAACGATTATAAGTTATAACTTCAGGCTATTTTTTTTATGCTTGCGTTTCTGTTATACATAGACAATAATTAATACACTAACTTATATATGTTTATAATGGGTACCTTACAATGTTTATTAATTATTGCCTATGTATAACAGAAACGCAAGCATTAAAAAAAAATAGCCTGGAGTACAGGCTATAGTTATAGTCTTTAGTCACAGTAGTTTACCACCAACACCAGTAAGCCTACTCTGATGCAGAAACTGATCCAGACGAGTTTTAAAGTAAGTTTTCATCTTTATTAATGATTTCTGGGCCTTGCATCATATTAATTCATTGGCCAGCTATACAACGACGAATATAATCTCAAATAGCGTGTGATGAACCGTCAACAAGCGACACGAGTTCTTCTTCAGATGACGACTTGTAAAGTAAGTTACTCGTTCGTAAGTTTTTCCGAGCGTTGAATTATGTTAATTCATTATTAGAATATATAAATATATAACATATCTCAATATTGGAAGATTTGCTTATGACAAAGTAATAGGAAACAATTCCCAAGAAGATAATATGAAGATAATATAATATGCCAATATTGTTGTTTATTGATGATAAAACAGCAGCCAATTATCAGCTGTGCAAAAAGATCAATATAATATGCTACATGTTTGGTCTTTGTTTAATAATTATACAGTATTATATGAAGGTATAAGTTTTATATTGTTCACCATTTATAGTCTATAAATATTTTAAATGTAATATAATATATTTATAGTTTTAGTAAGTATTGTTGGTAACCCTGTGTTTAGTAGGCATTATGTTTTTTTTAATCTAATCAATATATACATTAAATACAAAATATAGGCTAAATTTTTTTAGTATGTTTATTTTAATAATTTGTAGCCTACACATAGTATTAAGGCGCTCTGGCCAAGTTCTAGCCTAACGCACGCAGTGAGTATATCGTATGAACTCTTCGCACCGGTTTTACCCTCATAACTTTGCTATCTTTCATGATAATGGTATGAAATTTTGAACGTAGTTGTATAAACATATGATATTACATGAAAAATTTAAAAAATTTACAATAAACCGTTCTACAGATATAGGGGTTCAAGAAGTGTAAATTTAACTACTTGCTAAATCATCAATAGTACAGACGCCAGTTTTATCACGTATGTCCATATTCTTGTCTTTGGCAGTAGGTGTTAATTTTCGAAGTAACTCATTATTTGTTTTAAAGGACACGGTTACGTTACTTTTTGCCAACTCATTACGTAGTGAAAAACTGGCGTCTACAAGTTAGTTTGTAGTGATTGCCCCAAATATTATATTGGACAGACAGGCCGTTCGTTTGAAAAACGTTTCAAAGAACATCTGCCGAAACCACATTTGAAACCAATAAAATCAAACTTCGCTTCGCATCTCATTGACTATGATCATAAATATACTGACTTAAACACCAACTTAAAAGTCTTGAAGTTTTGCAACAAAAGTCAGTTTATGAATGTAGTCGAGGAGTTTGAAATTTACCGGGCAGTTAAATCTGAGCCAACAAATGTGCTAAATGACAAATTGTCTTTTAGCTCTAATATAATATTCGATTCGGCAATCAAGTTTGCTGATAACAATCTGAACAGCGATTAGCAGATTCCTATGACGCGACAATGTATAGGTGGGGAGTTACATATCGATAAAATACTCAGTGTTCATGAACCATGTGCCGGTACCGGTTAAAAATACGGCAACGAATTTTATATTATTGTATGTGTTGTGTTAACAATTGTTTTAATGTTCTAACGATCTCGTAAGAGTGATACACCTGATGATGAATGCATGAGCATTTGAAACCGCGGTAGTGAGAAATTACTACAAGTGGATCACTAGACGGAATATAAGGTATTTATAAAATTCAGTGATCCGGAGACTATCTCAAAATGAAAACTTAATCTTAAATATTGATACAAGAACTTGATAACATTTAATAAGTATTTTAAATCTACTTTTTATAAAACAGGAATGAGAACCTCCAAAAACATTAATAATATGAAAAACAAGGCCAAACCGCTATCCAAAAAGTCCTTTGACCAACAAAATAGAACTATGTTTTAAATAATTTCAAATAATTTCTTCACTAAAAGATTTTGAAATTTACAAAGCCTCCAAAACCAACCCAAAAAATATACTAAACGACTAACTATCCTTCCATTCAAATATATTATACGACACCATAATAGTGAAACAAGTAAAGGAATAAAGTCCAAAGGCATTGAATCAGTTGACCTAAAAAAATCTCACTTAGTACCGACCAGCCAGCCTGATGTGTACATCTCTATATTCGCATTTATGAACTCTTACGACCTCCAAGTGGAGTGAATTGTGTGTTATTAGGCTTGGGAAATGTTGTTCAGTTTACTGAAGTAGTTCAGTGAATCTCCTTCAGTGAAAGGAACTAGGCCTAGTTCACCATTGTAGTTCCGTAGTTCAATTAGTTCAGTAGTTCAGAACGTACATATTGAATGAGATGTAGTGAGTGATTTATAATGTAATACATAGCAGTGAATGCTTTCCAAACTACTGACATCAGCATAATAATTCTAAAACACAATAATGATTGCCGATTAAGCTACACAATATTATTACATATAAATTTATTCTCAAAAATTTCTTGAAATAATATGATATTTTATAAATCTTTATAAAGATGTTTTTAATGTTTTATAAAGACTATGTGAGCGAGAGGATTCATTTGATTCATCTCATTTTGAGATTCAAGTAAAGCTAAGTCAAATACTTCTATGAAATAATAATTTAAACTTCAATTCTTTGATTTTGTCTCTACACTTTGTTATAATAATATTTAATTTTTGGGCAAAGCATATAATAATAAATTAATTGCTACCGTATTCAAACTAGGCCTAGTTTTGTAAGCAGTCTTGTAGTAGGAACATAAAAACTAAGTTAAGTGGGTATTTTCAAAATAAGAAATTTGAAATTGATATATATTTTTATACGAATCTATTTAGACCTAAATTACAAAACTTTTGTACATTTTGAAAAAAATTACAAAAAATGTTTACTACTTTTTATGTATGCCTAAAGTTGAACTTTTTCCTTTCGTTACTTAACATTTTTTGTTTCTTGGTCTAATAACTTTGTAAATTTTACATTAATCAATTTTTTACTGGTATATATGAATTCTTTGAACCTTTCTCTACAAAAAATCTATGGAACACTTTTGGATTGATTTATTATTACTATATTTGGCGAATTTTTGAAAATATGCTTACACACGCACCGAAATGGCTTGGCATTGCAAAAAATTAACATGGGCAGTTGTAGGTTTTGGAAAGCACCGGTAAATTAAACTAACAAACTAATACATGTAGGACTGTATACGTTCAACACTAATAAAATATGGACTGCAAGGACAATACATATTAACAGATATTTGTTCTTTACTTTAAACACGCAGTCAAATAAATTGTACGAAGTAAGCACGGGCATAGTCTGTCTGGTGTCTACTGAGACTGAGATAGTGAGATGTTAAGAAACAATCCCTTCACTCCTATTTGTCACACATCCAAAAGATATGAGAGCCGGAAATTTGGTGAGTAAGTGGACTGTACTAGACTGAACTACAATCCTCTACGCTTCACATATCACCGGATGTAAAGAAAGAAAACGAGTGAGCCCTTGCAAGCGAGCACCTTCAAGTGAGTACTTGAAAACAGTGAAATACTGAACTAATGAACTACAATCTTGTGGATCTCTGAAGTAATTAATTCGGCTCAGTCGAAGTAAGCCGATCATCTGACCGGCTCCTTCATGAGTTACACCAGTCTATGTGTTATGTTTTGTATCTGTAAGTTTTATACAACCTGAAGGTAGATAAAAGGTTCGAAATTAGGGTTATCTAAAAATGGTGTAGCCTATCTAACACGAGGCAAAAGCTTATTTGTATATATAGGCCTACTTATACTTATATCCAGCAATTGTTTTGTTTAGATATGTTTGTTCGTGAGTTACTTATAACATAATAGCCTAGTTGTTATTTGTCTTACCGTATTTGTGCCAGTGAAGTGTATAGTTTAGTTTAGTAAAAACCTAACCAAAATTGGTTTTAAATTAACATGTATTTAATGTTTCTTTCTCTCGTAATTTCAATAATATTTGTCAGCGACTGTTCTGGTTTGACATTTTAGACTCAGACCTAAGTGTCTAGTTTCAGAATACAGTACAGTAGAGCGTCAAAAATCCGAACTAATTAGGACCGAGGGGGTTCGGATTATCAATTTGTTCGAATTTTTGAAACAGTACAAGCAGTAATGTAATTACAATACAGTATGTAAGACGACTTACATATTTTAATTTTGAAGAACCTGCACGTACACAGTAGGGCCAACATGATAATACTTGTAACTCTCAATTACAGTACAGTACATAATTAAAAGTTCACTTGTACATTATAGTTAACACAAACGAAAAGAAAAAAAGTACTGTATAGTATACTACTGTATGTACGACGACACACTGTTATAATGATTACGCAAAGAGAAATGAATGAACTTTCTGCATGTTTACTGCTAGCGCTAAAGTAGCTTATTAGCGTGACAGTGAAAATACTGACAGCCAGTCTGTTGTGAGGGCGTGTGAGAGAAGGTATTTTAAAAACTGTTTAAAAAGAGATAGTAATGTCAAACTAACTGCGATGAAGATTTTTGTGAAATTTTTAACGACGCAATAATTGGAATTTGCCAAAACGAAAACGAAATGTTTGCAGGGAATGCCTCAGAACGCATTCGGATTTTTGACGTTTCAGATTATTGACGTTCGGATTATCAACGCTCTACTGTATGTAAAAAAATAACTTTCCAAGGTCACCATAATCGGTATTAGTGTATCTGAGCGTGACCACACATTTTTAAATAAAAAAAATCACACTTTCCATAAAATATAATAATAATATCTAGGCTACACCTCACTGATTGTCACAAATCAAATATGAACAATTTAAAACAAGGATAAAAGAAATAGGAACAAACTCAAAAGTTGAGTAGACGAACTAACATAGCCAACATTCATTCCTCTAGCTAACCTGATAGATATAACAGTGTTATAGAACTCATATTACAAAAATAAACAACAAAAAAATTCATGTAAACCTATGGTGCAGTTATAGGCATATAAAAATAATTAACTACTGTACTGAAATTAAGAATTTTTTTTAAATAGTGGAAATATATAGGCCTACATATATATATATATATAGGCCTATACATTATAATATATAAAAATCCCAGCCTAAACAAACTTCAAGTCTCCTCTTAGTATCACATTCAAATTTTTATTTTAAATCCACCTAAAATTACACCTTTTAACTTGTGCATGAGCGTTACTAAGCCGCTAACATATTGTTATTATTCATTAAATTTGGCAACTTTGTAATGTCGCATATTTTGACTGATTTTTCAGTGCTGCATGTAAATTATTCTATATTTATTAAGATAAATCTACGTTTTGTATGTTAATTTAGGAGTAGGCTATATCTTTTTGGTGAAAGTTTAGACTATGACCCCTCGCCATATTGAAGCAGAGGTGCCAATGTATAACGCAAGAAAATGTTCTAATGTAGGCCTACTGTTCAATTCTATTTCTAAACGTCTTAAATAAATGAAAACGGAAAATATAATTTACACAACTTAATGTAATTAATTATAAACCGAAACTAAAACTCTTTCAACTAAACTCAACTCATAACTTTTGAAACAGGAAATATTAGATGAATCTTTTCAATGACATCGGACTGCACATGCAAACGTAAATAAACACGATTGCCAGACTACGCTATTCCTACAAATTAACATTCACTTAATAAAATACATTTAGGCCTAGGCTATAATAAAACAGGAACACTTACAATTTTCACTTTATAAAATTCTATAGCCTAATAATATATAAAAACTTAATATTTAGGCCTACTGTACTTTACACCAAACTACGGTTATTCGATATACACCGATGTTCACGATTCAGTACACTGAATCAATCCGATGTGTATAACATAAACAAGGAGCCAAATGTATTTGTTGCATCCATGAAATTATAAAAAAAAGTCTGAAATTCTAACTTACAGTCTCTAGTAACAGTAGGCCTATGTTTCCACTTTGTCAACATATATAAGTTGGTAACATCAACTAAGTTGTTTTGTAACAGAATTGCAAGCATTTAAAAAAAAAATATATAGCCTGAAGTTCTAACTTACAGTCATTAGTCACAGTATGTTTACCAGCATTTCAACAGCAGAATGTGTTATAATAGGCACCATAAATCAAGTCCTTTGTGCAGTAGCCAATAGAAGAGCATGAGTAGCACGCTCGTCAATTCGAACATCCCCTTTACAAGGCGCTGCCAAGCTTTATCATAGCGAGAATACAATTTGGCAAACCCGCATGTCTTCTATAGGTTTCTTCAAGGTCAGGCTGTCTACTAGCTCCTCCTTTAAAAGATTTGACTCGTGGCGGCTTTTATAGTTTCTTTTATTTAGTGCAAACATAATCAAAATGCTTGAACTTTAACCAGTATTTTTTGTGTTTTCTTTCTCTCGTAATTTCTATACATATTTGAGTAAGTTCTGGTTTGTGCTTTTTAGACTCAGTTAAGTAACTAGCCTACTTTTAGAAAATGACAAACATTTTAGTTTCTATGGTCACACCCTTCTACATAAATACCCCCTCATATTCACTAATACTGTTAGCAATTTTACCCAGGAACTCAACATGAAACTAATACATTATCAACCCAAAACACGCCATCAATAGAGATTAGCCCCAGCTCTCCAATGATTTAACCTAAAAATACACACAATAGCAGGCCTATATTTACTTTACTAATTTTCCTTTATTATGACATTTCAAATGTACCAAGGAAACTGAGGGTAAGCCTTATCATAACATTTATAGCCTATATTTCCTGTACAAATTATCAACTGAGCCCTACATATAAGAGTAGGCCTACTACTAACTTGGCCTAGGGCTAGCCTACTTGGTACCAAACATCAGTGTACTGAACCAAATAATAACTACATTTTCTTAATAATTTGTTAGCCATCACAAACCGATGTTAGCTTACTAAATATTTAAAAGATATTCGTAAAGTTATTTACTAAATAAATCAATGAAAGTGTGATGGAACACACCTATCAATATAGCCTACCTAGTTCGAAGAGAAAATCCTCATCAAATCCTTATTAACGTGCATCTATTATTCAAAAGTAGCTCAAATATGAACATACTTTTTTATGTTCACATTTAACAAACTAAAACACACTTCTATATACGTAGTAAATAAATGTCCACACAACAGAATTTAGGCAACTCTATTTGTTATGATAAGAGGTGCTAAGAAAACGTCTTACTGTCTTGTCCACAATCACCGCCTAGGCTACGTCATCATGAAAAAAATTGATCAGCATTTAAAGACGTTTTAAACGAAACAATCATTCATATGCAGATTTTGTAAAATTAGTTGCTTTTGTTGAAATCCGTTTAGTAATTTGTTTCATTGAATTCGACACTTCAACAATTGCGATAAACGAATGACCAAATGCGCAAACTAAATTTTAAAAACATCCTAATCTCATAAAATCGTCTCCTCCCACCCCACTTCGCAAAGACTTTCTACTCCCACTAAAGTTGCATTCTGGGAAAATCTCGCTACATTATACTCGTTTCTATATTGTAGGATGTTGGTTGGATCATGAGCTTTGAGTAACAATTTTTGTACATGTCTGTTATAAAGGGGAGAAATTGACTTTGAGATTGGTATATTAATATATAGCACTATACAAATTTACTTCCAATTATTTGACTATAACATTGCCAATAAAACAGAAATAACAAAATATATCCGGTTAATAATTATAACTCATACTATTAAGGCGGATGATAAGACCGAGCATAATATACCACTTATGTATGCATTCAATCATGATGTGGGATCAAAAAGACAAAAAAAATATATTGCCTGTGTTTAAAAAAAAAACTACCGTATATTTATTTTGAAAATTCGGGAGTTGAAGTAAAGTTTGAACAGAAAATTGACAGTATAAGATTTTTACATTTAAATTTTTACAAAAAAAATATATAGCCTACTTAATTATACGTCTAGATATTTAGCGAGAGTTACTATATATAGTTTTAATCAACGTTGAAGCGTCTGCACATATACATAAACTCTAACCAACATTTATTTGATCCTAATGTAATATTATGTGCTCATAATTTCAATCTTGTATCACTTCAGAAAATAAATACATATAAATATAACATGAATCATGGGGAAACTAATCAAAGTTTGTGTACAATTTTAAGCTTCTTAAGTAATTTAATGTAAACTAATAAACAATGTCAATCTTCACGCAAATGAGTTAAGGGTGAGATTAAATAATTCTAAATATTAACAAATAATACAATTAAATGACCAAGTTGTACATTATTCTTAGTTAATATATAAAATAAATGTAATTTGTAAGGAAGTATTACATGGACTAACCTATGCCATCAAAATCAGAGATTGTGTATGTACACTAGCAAAACCATATTATTATATTTTTAGGATATTAATGCCTTATTTCTCACGCCAGAAGGAATCACCTCGACTACTTTCGGCAACCCATAATTCATTGGCCCAAATAATGGAAAATAAATAATTATTTTGTCGTTTCAACATCGGAATTAGAGATTGAATCAGAGCCGTAACTAGGCGGTGGCGAAGAAGGCCGCTAGACGCTGGCCTAAGGGGTCGCCGAAACAGCAAGTGGACCCTACAAAAAATTTCGACAAATAAAAGTAAAAATATATACTTGATATGAATTTTTTAATAAATTCATTTGAATTACTTACATTTAAGTATTCTCTTGCCACTACATTTGTTTTAAAAATAGACAGTTACTTTTTATTCTGTTGAAAAAATTCAAATCTCTTTTTATTTTAAGGTTTTGAATATATTAAAATTGAAACTGTGTAACTTTCTTAAAATATTAATTTTTTATGTTTCTCATAAGATATAATTGACCAAGGAAGGTATATTATCTCAGCAAAAAACAAATTAAAATAATTCGATCATGCAGCTGAACTTTGTCATGAGTTGAGCGAATTTCCAAAATTAAGTTTAGCCTACATTATATGTTTTAGGGCTTCAACCAGGTACTGTACTGTGTTTGGGAAATTGGTCTACTCACGAATATGCTGAATAGATACATGTTTGTACCAAATATATTAATAGAATTTGCACATCAGCCTCCAGCCCCGGCTCACACGCTTTTTCGTTCCGCTTTTACTGAAAACACTCACTTTGCACCTCGATCATGCGATCTCAGATTATGAACTGCTTCACTCTCAGCTGACAAACTCGCTTTTATGGTAAATTAAGTTTTGATCAATTTTGGGAGAACCAGACTGGCTATAAGGTTGTGTAAAAAACAAAATAATATCCTATATATATTTTTTAGAAAAAAACCCAAAACGTTTAATTCTAGTACGAAAAATTGTTACTTTCAGTTGTTGGATTTTTGTCTAACAAACTCGTCCAAGTGACTTAAAAAAACAACTTTGTACCAAATTGGACGTAAAGTGTGAACTCATATAGTCTCTACATATATACAAATTTTAATGACACCCCAAAATGTGTTCTGGGGACCATGATCGGTGCTCATTGACAGCTCCCGACCTTAAGTCTCACTGCAATAGCTCATCTATCCTATGGAAATTCGCTAATTTTCGCCCTATTTTCATAGAGCTGCCAGGGGCGCAAAATTCCTGGTTACGGCCCTGATTGGAATTATTATTACTTTGTGGCATATACTGAAACATTCGACATTCCAGCAATAGGCTCCAATAATTTATGAATTTAGGAACCTTTTATGGAATAGCAGGAAATTTACCAGCTGGAAGCCAAATTATTATTTAATGTAAAGTTGCAGACGAACTAACCGCCATTCTCTGTACTATGATATAGGCTGCTTCTGTTTACTTTTATACAGCTCATAACAATTTACTAATCAGAAGCACTTGATTTCACCCAAATCTTAAAACCCCATTTAGTTTATTTTTCAAATATTGCTTTATGCCATTTCTACTTTATTTCTCCGAGTTCGAGATCTATTACCATCTTACACTCATTTCATTGTAGCAGGTGACTTATTCCAACACTTACAAACTTTACTTTTTTCAACATTTTATAACCCCATTTTTAATATTTTAGAAATATTTCTTGTGAACCCTATAGGTCATAAAAATGCAAAATTTCAACTCCTCAGAAATTACAGTTTTTGAAGCATTACAGTGACCAGTGAATCGGTTAATCAGTATGTAGTATTTTAATATTTCATATACATGCATGTTTCTGCAATATACGATATTTCTACATTATTGAAATTGGAGTTTAACAATTTTCCTTCAATGTAGACTTAAGGAAGCATATTCTTGATTGTTTTCATATTGTTTCTATCATTAATTTTACAAGACTGTTAGGGAAACAGTGATTACCTAGTGTTTTCAACACAAACATTTACAACAAAAAGTATTTAAAAAATATATTTATATTTGAATTCTTCAACTCATTGCCTTTTATTTGGATATATCGCTCAATGGACTTAAAAATGTATCTCCTAATTTACCACCAATAACGTCCCCTAAAATTTGTTTCCTTCAGTCTGTTGTTGGGCAATGACCAACCATCCCTTTACCAAATTTCAGCATGCTACACCAAGCCGTCTCTGAAAAAAACAACTGTGACAGTGTAGTGATGCCATTAAGCTGGATTTACACATGTAGTACTGTACCGCTACTGTCTTCGACCGTCTCGATTTACACATATGGTACTGTGCTCAAACCGAACTGTTGTCGACCGTAGTACTCGACGGGAAACGTAGTGTCTATCATTGATCAAGACGAAGGGAACGTAATTGTTGCCTGCTGCTTATATGAGTTCTTACAAGAAGAAAGGAAGAAGAAAAAAACCTTTTGAGTGCATAATTTATATAGAGCTAGAGAAGAGGAGGGAGAGTTCCACACAATATTTAATAAATTAAAAGAAGATTCAATTAAGTTCATAAAATATTTTCGAATGGGTTCCCATAAGTTTGAATTTTTAGTGGAATTATTAAGACCTGAGCTTACAAAACAAAACACCAAATGGCGGCAATGCATTTCACCAGAAGAAAGACTAGGCTTAGTATTGAGGTTTGCTGATTTATTAAAATTAAATACAAAAATGTTTCTTATTTACACAGTTTTTGTTTTCCTTCTGTTTATAGCACGTCTATAATAGGCTCTTAGCAAGTTCAATTTATTTTTGCAGGCATTACGTGAAGTACCCAATTCACTGCCGATCTCTGTTCATAAATTATCTTTAATAAGGTTATTGTCATATCTCTATGACTTAAATCGTAGAGAGCGCGATGTTCACGAACAAGTAAAATGAATTTGTCTTCATTCATTTCAAAATTTAGCAAGTTATCACAAATTATTAAATTTTAAAAAATGATCAAATTTGAAAAATGAATTGTAAATTTAAAATCGAGTAATGTTCACCAACGAAAGGACAAACATTAAACAATATATGGGGTTGATATGTAGCCCGATATCCCACCCCCATCTTTAATCTGCTTCTTAGAACGGTCTACGGCAGTTTACAGCAGTCTCGGTCGGTTTAGACCAGTCTAGACTGTGGGGTACTGTGCGCCAACCGTGTCGGACTGTCGTCTGTCATGACCTTAAAGAATCATTTTAGAAACAGTCGAAGGAAGTAGTCTGAGCACGGTACGAGCACAGTTCTACATGTGTAAATTGAAAACGGTCTGTCCAAGGAATTCAAATGGGTTAGACCATTTTTAATTTGAAACAGTCACGACACGGTAGCGGTACAGTACGCGCACAGTACTACATGTGTAAATCCAGCTTTAGTGTTCCTTTTTCGTTAGTGCGCAACACTAAAAATATATATCCGCTAACAGCCCATCAAAGACATTACTAAACCCAGTTTTTTTAATTCAGAAAAAATAGAAAATTTTAGTTTTCTTGAATTTTGTTTAGGTTTGAAAATTTGAAATTGTTCCATGTGGAAGTTTTTTAGTGACCTACAATAACATGTCTTTAAATTTAATTCTCAACGGACTTTCAGTTTAGGTGTATTGTATTAATTATAAGGTAAAAAAGAATTCAAACAAAAACGTATTCGCTAATAGCACCCTAAAAAACTTTTCTCTGCCAAGTTTTATTAAATTTGGCAAAAAAAAGAGCAAATGCTCAAGGGACTTTAGTTTAGGCTGGGTATTTTAATAGGCTATGTCAGTCAGTGACCATATAATATGCCTTTTGCATTTAATATGAATATGGATTAAATCAATTAATGAATAGGACTGACCGATACAAAGTCCTAAGTCAGTGGACATTGTCCCTCCTTCCAATTGTGAAATTATTAGTTAGCTTTAAAGCAGTGTCGTATATTGAGTTGCCACTAAAAGACAACTTATCATTTAAGACATTATGGGGTTCCATTTTCATCGCCTTGCAAATTTCATATTCTTCAAAAACACTCATGTATGTGCTCTTGTCACAAAACTTTAGGACCTTCATGTTGGTCTGAAGATCAGTGTATTTGTGATCGAAATCAACAAGGTGAGCTGCAAAATTTGACACTATTTTAGTCGGTTTAGATTTCGGCAAGTGTTCCTTAAACCTCTTGGCAAACGAACGACCCGTCTGTCTTATATCAAATTTAGGACAGTCATCACAACTCAATTTATAGACTCCAGTACGTTCACTTAAGTCTTTGTTGTGGGCAATCGGTTGTAATTTGTTTCCTAACTTATTATTTGTTCTGTACGTTAAGGTAACATTGTTTTTGGCTAATTCGTTTTGCAATGTGTGGTTCAGAAAATTACCAAACTCCGTGGAAGTAAACTTTTTCTTCACGTTGTTATTATCCCGTAATTGTGTTTTTATAGTATTTCTTTTGTTTTTATGTTTACGGACTAATTTATCAATGATGGAACTCTCATAACCATTCGACACCGCTATGTGTTTAAGTGTTAACACTTCATTGTCAAAATCATGCTTAGAAAGAGGGAATGACAGAAGCCTATGCACAAAACTGTGATAAGCCGCAAGTTTCTGTTGCATGGGGTGATGAGAACTGCTGTGTATTGTTTGATCAGTTGTGGTAGGCTTCCTGTAAATCTTGAATGTAAAATGGTCGGAAATCTTAGAAATAGCGACATCAAGATAGTTTGTTAACTTCAATTTCAAGAGTGAACTTTAATTTGGGATGCAATCCATTCAGGTCATTGTGGAGAAGGGTCAATTGTCTATTACTACCATTGAACAAAATGATAACGTCATCTACATACCTGTGATAAAAAACAAACTTATTATATTTGTTGACCAAGGAACATATGTACTTATTTTCCATGTTATTTAAGAATATTTCAGCCATAATACACGATAAGGGCGAGCATATCGCCCTAGTCTTTTAGTGGCAACTCAATACATGACACTGCTTTAAAGCTAACTAATAATTTCACAATTGGAAGGAGAGACAATGTCCACTGACTTAGGACTTTGTATCGGTCAGTCCTAACCCAGTACCCGTGCGGGCAACTACGAACTAAATGTTGTGCGTTGTTTGTTGTATATTTTTGTGTATGTGTTGTAATGTCAATGTGTTGTAACAGTTTTTTAATGTTTGACGACCTCATATGAGCGACTTTTACACCAGAAGATGGACGATTGAATACGTCCGAAACCGCGGTAGTGTTTTTAATACTAGTGGATCACTTGACGGAAAAAACAGGTAATATAAATTAACCTTGTATTAAGATAGTGATTCGGGGACCTTATCCACAATGAAATTAAATCCATGTTAAAATTTAACTCCATTTTTGAATTATAACTTTAACAAATGTTATTTCAATTTGTAATTGTTTTATTTTGTAGTAAGTTACAGCAAAGAAGGACAGCACAAATAGAATGATTAAAATCTATTTTTATGTAACAATTAAATCGTTATATCACTAGTTTTATTTATAGACATCCATTAGAAACTGACCTATCTGACTATTACAAACAAGTGCAATTTAATAAATAGTGAATACAGTATGTGTGAACAAAAAGAGGATATTGTAATAAATGAATGTATTGTAATTAAACTGTTTATTGTTTTTTAATACCTTAGCTAACCTAATATCTAACATCTTTTATACATAATAAAATCTATTGACTAAAACATTAAAACATCAAAAATTAAATGTATATTGTTTTTTTCATTAGAAATTATCTACTTTGTTTTCGCTGTCTTTCTTAGTTCTGACATTTGAGTACAAGATAGGCCTCCATATTCCTTTGAAAAAAGTTACTTTTGGGCGAGTAACTTTATCCCCAGTTTTTGTGATTGTATTGGGTTAACCATTATTTAACCAATCACAAAAACTATTGCAAAACTTCAAAATGTGGAGGTATATCTGTACCAAAAATCGTTGTTCTTTCCTATATTCTAATTGATATACTGATTTTTTTCTTTTCGTTTGTTGTATCTATCTGAATACATCCAACTCTTCGAGCCAGTTTAAGTTCTGAAAGGTCTATGTGGTAATGTTTCTGCATTACACTCAGCTGGTTTTATTGCTGTCCAGAAGAATGGTTTCCTGAAACAAATGTCCTGTGAAGTTAATAATAGTTTTAGATTATTCTTCAATACACACAGATCCTTAATTTGATTAACAGCTCCCCCTTGTGGTACGTATAGCAAGCAAAAAATTGGTTAAGATCTGTGATTATAACTGAAACTAGGCTATTTCATACCTCAACAATCTAAAAGAAAATACAGTCCCGCTAATCTGAAAATCCGCCTATTCCGAACAGAGTTCAGAAAAATACCGACTTTTTAAACTTAAAAAACAGGAGAAATTAAAAATGTGTTTGTGAAAAATCGTACATTTATTGTTATACAAAATAGTAAAATAGAGATTTCAAGGGTTTCTTTTGAAGTACTTCACACGAAGAGTGACTTCGTTTACTTGCCATGTTTAATGTTTAACAGTTGACGTCAAGGACTACGAACATAAATAAAAAAGGCACAGTGACTCGGTAAAGTAACTCAACACTAGATTTGCATTAAGCACACACAGTTTATCAAAGTTCCTAGAGTAAACACTGAACTAGATACGACTAGACTAGTGCTCAGTGCAGTGATTCATAAATATGTTTGATACGCGAGAGGGAGAGGGGTAGGTAATGTCTCGGCGCTATGAGTTACCGAAGAAAATGCATTTCCTTTCAGACTTTCACTGAACCTGTTCACAAGCCGATCAACGCTGTATACAACTGACATTAGCAGATGTCCCCGTACATTATTTACCCATTAACATGTCAATAGGTTGATATTATTTATGAAATCCGCCTATTACCAATTCCCGCTAAACCAAACGGTGTTCGGTCCCAATTAGTTCGGATTAGCGGGACTCTACTGTACGTTTAAAATTCCAATGCCTCAAAAGGTATGTTTTGGGAGGAGCAGGTAATTTTTTAAGAAATTTCAAACGTAAACAAATGAAATGAAAATATGTACCATTATATTTATCGCCCCACATTGGCAAAGACATTCTGTAACGAATAAGTCGTTACAAAGGTTTTATATAAGTTAAATATAAAAAAAACTTATTAATTATTAAAAATTATATAGAATGTGTTTCTAGTTATCAGCTATTATTTATTATTTGTAAAATGTAATTATATTTAAATTGAAAGCTTAAATAAAATTATTCACATTCATAACCTCAAAAAATGCTTATTGTTTGTAAACAATTATCCATAACACGACATGCTACATATTCAATTTTCATCTTCCAATGGACCACCTGTAACATACTGACCCAGTTCTCAATAGAACAGCTTGTCAGACCATATGATTGTGACGTCACATAGCCTATCATAATATCCCGCTATAATCCTATCCGCATTGCTACACATGGTTAACTATTATTATTTTTATAGAAATTATTAAATTTAGAGTTTCAAAGGTTCGATCACTGTATAAGTACTTTGGGAATTGAATCATGGATGCAAAACAAAAGAAATCAACTCGAATGATGACTGACTATTTGATTTAATGCAACATTATTTCAATCATGCTGAATTTTATAAGAAAAAATTAATCAATTGTAAAAAGAATCTATTTCTAAACATAAATATTTTGTATTTTTGAATTTTAATTATAAAAAGAAAGAGCAGACAGTATATTTAAATGACCAAACTATTACTACTAATACTTGCAAGTTTTACTTGCTTTGTTGTATGACGCAAGTCCTACGTTGCACAGTTCATATTTTATTAAAAACTTTTAAAAACAAAGTAATATGTTCACTGTTTCTCATTAACAATCAAACAAATTTCACCTTTTTCTAATTGATCTTAATCGGCTCCTAATTCACTTCAAAACAACCAATTTTACATTAAAAACCAGTCAACGCTTCAACGTAGTTGTCTCTAATCTAGGCTTCCCATCACTTTCTCATAAACTCTTCAGAAAATTAACATTTTCTATTATATCAATCGACGAATGCTAGACACAGCCTAGTATTTTAAATTACTTCTAAAAAAACATCACCACCTCAAAAACTCAGTTAACCCTAAAACTGTCAATGTTAATGTTTTGCAACGCCAAGTCATTTCGGTGTGTGTGCAAGCATATTTTCAAAAATTCGCCAAATATAGTAATTGTATACCAATCCAAAAGTGTTCTGAACCTTTTTTTGTAGAGAAAGGTTAAAAAAATCCATATATGTAATTAAAAAATTTATTGATGTAAAATTATAAAAGTTATCTCAAGAAGCAAAAAATGTTCAGTAACGAAAGGAAAAAGTTCAGCTTTAGGCCTACATAACAAGTAGTAAACATTTTTTGTAATTTTTTGGTAAACGTAAAAAAGTTTCGTAATTTAGTTCTAAATAGAACTGTATAAAAACATTTAGCTATTTCAAATTTCTTATTTTGAAAACACCAGTTTTGATGTTCCTACTACAAGACTGCTATCAAAAGTATGCCAAGTTTGAAACATAATTTACTAATATATGCTTTGCCCAAAAAACTAAATATTATTATAACAAACGTGTAGAGAATAAATCAAAGAATTGAATTGTATACTTGTATATTACCTTATCATAAAAGTGTTTTACTTAGAATCAATTGAATTACAAAAGTGAGATGAAAGAAATGAAACCTCGTGCGGACAAAGGAAATTCAAAATATGACCGTTGAAGACAATGCACTACATGATATCAGTTATTCTGCACTAATACGTGCAGCTTCCCTTCTACCAAGCCCAACCATAACTCGAGATCACAGAGGCAGGGGATGATAATTTATTTACAAAGCTGTCTCGCTTTAAATACAAAGTAAGAGTTCTCTAGACTTATTCTATGTGAACCAGGATTAAACTAGTATTTATTACTAAAAATTTTACAATTTATATAATCTATACTAATATTATAAAGAGGTAGAAATTTGTTTCTTTGTACTGTACGCAGGGGGTAATCTCTGGAACTACTGAACCGATTGAAAAAAATGTTTTACTAATAAAAAGCTACACTATCCCTGACTAACAACCCCCAAAACAATAAATATTAATTGTTACACTTTCCTTAAAGCTAGAGAGCTTAAATTTATTTCTTACAAGATACATAGAAAATGTAAACTAGATTTACATTTTGTTGCATGCTGATAAGAGGTGAAAATGTGATAACAACCCCTACAACAATAATTTAGGTTTATTTCTTACAAGATACATTGAAAAAGTATCATAGATTTACATTTTGTCGCGTGCTGCTAAGCGGTTGAAAATGTAGTAAAAACACCTATGAAAAAATGTTAATTGATATACTTTCCTTAAAGTTCTAGAGAACTGAAAATTTGGTACTTATTAATTTTAAGTGTTTTATAGGAAATAAAATAAATAATACCACACACAGTTTAAATAGTTATGTCTAATGGGTGAATTGGGAGGGGGGGGGGGGTAACTGCCCCTTTACAATAAAATTGTTACACTTCCCATGATTGACACCTTTGTTTCACAAGTGGTAATCTGTTTGCGTTTGTTCACTGCGGAAGTTGGCCAGCGAAGCCCTCTAGTGTTACATAAAATTGACACTGTAAACAAATTGAAAGATGATCTAGCACCATGACACCACTGATGCTACATACTTAAACGAATTAAATAACTTTAAACTTTCATTATCAAGTCGCACATCCGAAAAAAAAACAACAAAGTACAACCAAACTACACTTCTACATCATATTACACAACTTATCAGATAGGTAAACTTCGCTTATCTGTTGATCCATTAATTTGTCACTTTGCAAAGATAAAGGTGCTAAGGTAAATGCATTAGTTTAAAAATATTTTTATGAAGCCAACTTGATTGTAACCGAGTTCAAAATAAAAATTTTCCTCCGAAAGGAAAAATAATTAAGAGAAATTATAAAGTGGAATTTTTAAGTTACCCGGACAGATTTGTTTTTGTAAGGTATTAAAGTTGCGTGGTTGGCAGTACTGAAGCGTTTCAACTGCTCATCAGTGCAGTCGACCAGAAGACATCAGGCAGACGGCACTCAGTTTGAATTTTGTTGTTTAAAGAGTCTACGTAGTTTTTCTTCAACATCCTAAGTTTCAATACAGGTAATTATTTTCATTAACCTTCTTGCGGACGCTAGAGCGGTATTTTGGCCACCTTTTTACTTAAAACTATCTTACATGGACAAAGTCAATTCACAGCGCAACAGAACGCACAGGTATTCTCTAATTACATCATAAGACACCACATGACAGGCAGGAGCTATCCTTGAGTCGCAAACAACTCTCGTAAATGAGTGTCAAAGTTGACGAGCGGCCAACTAGCCACCCAGGATTCTACCACGTGTGCAATTTTTGTGGACCTCAATGGAATATATAAGTATACATTTGTTGTACTTCCGTAACAATTTTACTTCTATTTCATGGCTGTTTACTGTATTTTAAATATATCAGTATTTGTCGGTTTTATTATTTATAAGTAGGTAATTCATTTTCGTTTGCTGGTCCAAAGGTAGGTTATATAAGTACGTCTACTTTCTTTTTCTCGATTTTATTTTTGGCCATCAATGTAAAATGTAAGTATACATTTATTGTATTTTATTTCAGTCTTTATGTTTATTTATTGTCCTTTGTTCGATGAACTCGGACTAACGCTTCCATAACGGGATGATTCCGAACATACGGAATCAGATACATTCGGAAATAATTGGAACATTCCGAGTACTGTACTTTAATAATCAGAATCAGCGAGAATTTGATTCCGGGATCTCCTAACACTAGTTCAATGGTGTACAGATGCACTTACAGGCTAAAGAAGTGATATTTTCCTCGGCGGCCCTGATTAAAGGTATCATGTTTTAAGGTTAGATATTTTTATCGTGAAACAAAATCATTTTTTGTTTGAACATACATATTTAAAAAAAAATTCATATATCCTAAAAAAACTAAGTACAATCTACAATTCTTCATCATATTACACACCTTATCAAGAGAAGTAGCCTGATCTATCAGTCCATTATCTGTTGAGGTTGCCATTGTTTCTTAAACTGTCCAATTATTCCGTTTTGGTTTCTATTGCTCCTTCACGTCAAAATGGCCCTCATAATATATCTCATTTTTCTTTGGTTGTCTACGAGAACCTAGAGTCACATTTATCGTCTTAAAATCAATTTAATAATAATTCGATACTGAGGTGGGAAAACAACACTTATACTGTTGGTTGTTTCTGTAACAGTGGAACCTACTCTGTCAAAATGTTTTATGAATTAGTTAATATAAACTCTTGTTCAAGTTTAACACTTTGAGCCCTGAGCCCGAGTATAGGTCGGGCCAAGTCCGCGGCGCCAGCTACCGAAGCCCGAGTATACCTCGGGCCTCTCTGTTTAATTCTACAACAGCTCAGCTTAGACGGCATATATTCGGGTTTAGGCATTCTCAACATGTTTATTAGTTGTTTTAGTTTGTATTTCTTTGACCTTTGGAATTTTTATAACACTGGCCAACAAAAATATTATATAAATATCAGATGGCGTCTGATCAGCTGTGTGCATTCTGCAATCAACGTTTGTCTGCTTAGTCATGTAACAATGGAACTCGATGTACGTTGTTCCACACAACACATTAGTTCTAATTGTGTTATAAGTTTTTTTTTCATTTATCAGTGGATTATTAGCAAAATGTATCATTTGTAAGTGTTTGTGTATTAGCCTAAAGTGTAAATAATAATAGTTTTCCTTGCACTAAACGGAGAAAGACAACAGAAGAATTTTGAGGTTATCGGTGTATTTTGACTTGTGTTTGACTTATTGTTTATTTTTTACATTTATATTTTATTTTAGACATAGGATTATTTTATCAGACATTTTTTGTCAGATTATAGAAACATTTGTAAGATGGGTGACAAACTAAATAGTGATTCCATTCGTGATATTTTGTTTTATTCTGATGGTGACATTAACGACTTAGAAATAGACTCGGAGCCAAATAATGGTTTTATAAATGAACTGAATGAAAAAAAACAGATTGCACAGTGCCACTTTGTGTGCCAGATTGTTTCAAAATGTATCATACCAAGGCCAATTAATTATTCAAACTAAAGGACTATGTAGCTATTTTTTTTTAGAATTTTTCAACATTTTATGGTTTTAATAAACCTTTGATGTATTTACATATTCTTAAAGCTTATTCTTTTACCTTTAAAATAATATATAATATGTTATACTTTCAAATAAGGTAAGTAACAGAATTTTTTTAAAAAATACTACCAAAACCCTCAGGGAGCTACGCATGACAATGCGTTAAGGGTCCAGGGTTCAAAGTGTTAAAAAATGGGTATTGAATACTTAAATTAATCAAAAATACTTAGAGACCTTTGCCTACTTTTCATACTAACCCCTTACTACCTACACACACATATTTTTAATTTTTCTTTAATAAAGGTGTGGGATTAATCATAATCTAAGCTAAGATGGTAAATAATAGTAAACATGTCTAATTAAAATTATTAGGTTTATAATATAGCAGGAATCACAACATAACCAACAAATTAGAAGTATAAGTAATTGTTTCAAAGTATTTAATTAGCAGTAAATTCAAATGTTATAGCAAACATTGTACTAATAATACTAAACACCTACAATCAGCTTATTAATGTATTTTAAATGGACAAATATAAATTTCCAGGCCTAAATTTTTTTTGAATTTATTTGTAATTTTTCTAAACAGTAACTAAACATTTTAAAATGGCCCTTGAAAGCCCAAAAGATCGTTAACATTACTTTACGCAGGGTATATGCTTAAAAACACTGTTCATCTTTATGTTTTAACATTCTTGTAGTAAATTTCAGTCGGTTCCACAAATTTGTATGACAAAAATTTTATCACTGAACATTGGTTTTCTGGGTACACATTTTGAGAAATATTTTTAAATCAACAAAAGAAGTTTTATTTGTTTTTATTTATTTTAAACAGCAGATTGGTTCTTTCAAATAGCTGAATGAATTTGTTTCGAAGGTTGCCAACTTGATTTAGGAAAGTTTCATCTAGTACAATATGCGCCAAAATAAGCAGTACCGGTTTTGATATTGTAACAGTTTATAAATGTTTTATTTTTATTTATAAACAATACTTATTAATAAACTTCCCATCAAATTATTACAATTAGGGTCATATAATTCTTTTAAATACAGCCTTAAGAGATTGCTACGGTAGTCAGAATCATTTTACTCAAAGGGAGAGTTTCTGCACTGTGATTTTGGTAGCTCTGTCTGAGGAGGTGTCCTTCCCATCATTGTTATGCTGCATAAATTGTTGTGTGCTCCTTGTTTTAGTATGTATTTATTTGTATTTCAATTAGGTATTTTAAAAGACGTACTATGTAATATTATAGTGATTGACTATAATATAAAATTGACTATTAAGAGTCATGCTTACCCGTGGGGAGAAATCACATTTTAGTTACTTTTTATTCCGTAAGCGCTGCCTGTATCAGTGCCCGACAACAAACTGTACTGTCACTGCGAATTCTCCTTTGCCCCCTCCATCTCGCCGGCACACCAGACAAAGTGACAGAGATAGACACAAGTTTCAACACAATACTTAATTTCATTCCTTTGCCTTACCGTGGCTTCAGTTCAGAATCCTTATTTTATGTTGGTAGCTAAATTCAGTAGTTTGGTGGTTGGTCTGATATAAGAGAAAGTAATGATTTAGGCCTATACAATATTTC
>JAGFPH010000036.1:1525216-1552044 GCA_018207615.1 Philaenus spumarius
TTGTTATCGGCAAAATACTGTGACTAAACAGTTTAGGTAAGTCCTCTAGTTTTTTTTTTTTTATTCTAATTAATATAAAGTGATAATACAACGAAATATTATAATTATACAAATATTATAATCATACTGTTATCGGCAAAATACTGTGACTAAACAGTTTAGGTAATTCCTCTAGTTTTTTTTATTCTAATTATATAAAGTGATAATACGACGAAATATTATAATTATACAAATATTATAATCATACTGTTATCGGCAAAATACTGTGACTAAATAGTTTAGGTAAGTCCTCTAGTTTTTTTTTAATTCTAATTATATAAAGTGATAATACGACGAAATATTATAATTATACAAATATTATAATCATACTGTTATCGGCAAAATACTGTGACTAAACAGTTTAGGTTAGTCCTCTAGTTTTTTTTTTATTCTAATTATATCAAGGTTACTAGATAGTAAAGATTGCCTCATAGTCATGTAGGTCTAGACAAATTATTCAAACCTCCACTTTTTTTGATATTTCTCACATGAGGCAACGTTTACTATCTAGTTACCTTGATTTATACACACCTTATTCAGTACAATAACGTATTGTTCGATTTGGCAACGTTGATAAATTTCCATTTTAAATAGTGTACTTTCTATTGTTCGATGTATTTGTTTTGGTAAAATACATTTTGTTACATTATTTTCAAATTTTTTTGCTTTGTGGATAGCCTACTTTTGGTGTTAATATTGTTTACTTTATTTTATTCTTACATGTTTGGTGTATGTGAAGTGATTTATTTTGTTATAATTACGCGGAAAAGTCGAAACTTAACCTATACAATTTCAAGTTTTATTTCTTTCATAACTCCTACACAAATATTATTTCCCGGGAAAATTTTTGTTGTTTCTACAATCAGTTAGATGTGTTTTTTTATGTTATATCAAATTCCCTTAGAAATCGATTGACAAGTTAAAGTAAATTTTTACCTATTCCTGTTCTGAACATCATAATAAATGCATCATAACAAACACATTTTGTTTTGAATGTCTTTGTAGGAAAAAGTAGATGTGTGGTCGTATAACGCAAAAGTCCCCGTAAACGCGTCTGGAGAAGGCGCGGTGAAAGGTATACCCAACTCGCCCAGGATCTCCTTTGGCGGAGGTTCTGTCATGTTCTGGGGAGATAGTGCGATATTTTTGTCCACTAGGGTAAGTAGAACATTCAAGGACGGTACCTAGTGGTATGGGTGTCCAAGGATCACATCAGGCTATAACTTAGTGCTATAGAAGTAGTATTAAGAGTATCAACTCTCTTTATCTATCAGCAAGAAAAAATATAAATAAATGGTAAAAACATGCCTAACAAGTCTAAATTAAAACCTAGGCCTACCATAAAATAAAAGGTAAAATCATGCCTAAACATATATTAAAACCTAGGCCTACTTTAATATAAAGAACTCAGAGGAAGTAAAATAAAACTGATCTAGCCTATTTTATAGGTTATAGCTAGGCTATAATATGCTAATGGATAAGTTCAGTTAACCCTAGAACACTAAGGGGCGGTTCAGGAGTTCAGGTTTATCTTTAGTCCGGGCTTAAATACCAGTTCAAACTGGTATTTGAGCTGCAGTTTAAAAATTGACTTCAGGAGCTCGGGTTTAACGTTAGACTCGGACTAAAGATAGTCCCGGCTTAAAGGTGACAGGGATAAACTTGAGCTTAAGAAATCGGCTTCAGGAGTCCACATCGATTTAAACCCGAGTCTAAAAGATAAACTCGTGGGTTCAGGAGACCAAGTTCGAGCGTAAAAAAGAAAGCCCGAGACTAAAAAAGAGCGATTTTAAGCTCCAACTTAAACCCACTGGAGGGCAGGTTTAAGTTGGAGTTTAAAAAAAGAATAGTATTTACATGATTATTTACCGTAATATTGCAAAAAGAGTTGTATTTTCTTCATCAGGATTAATTTCTACACACATTGGTAAAAAAAAAAATCACATAAAAAATATATTTTCATAGTTTTTTACAGTGTTACTATAGAAAAACTGTTGTTTCTCAGCTATGGATAAAAATAACTTTATTAATTTAGCACAAAATTATTATGTATATAAACTTATTTAATAAATAAACATTTGAAAGGACTAGTAATAGGAACTACACGTTTATAAGGAGGCATACACATATTGCATTACGTAATTACATTATCCCTTTACGTAACGTAACCCAGTAAAACAATATTTTTACGTAGTTTTAACCGTAAAAAGTCAAATTAAATCTCAATATGATACAAATTAGTCAAAACTACCTTTACTTATGTATTGATTGATAGGTTTTACCATTAATATTTCAACGTATTAAAAGGAAAATGCAATGGCGAAAGAAATGTACTTTCATATAAATGCATATATGCAATGTAATAACAAGCTAGTAATATAATAGTTTACATAACAAAACAAAAAATACTTTAAACACAAACTTAAAATCTTTTCCTTTACAAATAAAAATACACTTTAAAAATAAAGGAATTAAACAGTCCTAACAAATAGTTTAGTAGGAAACTGTATTATTATTTAATCTATACTAATATTATAAAGAGGTAAAGTTTGTTTGTTTGTATGTAGGGGGTAATCTCTGGCGCTACGTACTGAACCGGTTGAAAAAAATAGTATTACTAATAAAAAGCTACACTATCCCTGAGTAACATAGACTATAATTCATTTCGGTAAAAACCTTTTTTTATTTTAATATTTGTAAATTTAGTCGGAAAAAATCTTAGGTTAGGCCTGGAATGATAAACCAACACATGTATTTACATTTATTACCATAGCAACCAATTGAATAAAATAACAGATAATTAGATGTTTGCTTCAATATTTCCATGAACAGCTGATTTTAAATTTGAAGCAATTATTTTTGTATTTCTAGCTTTTAGGTTAGGGTTTTAAAGTGTAGACCTGAGCTTTGCTGGTTCTTTTAACTGCTGTTATAAAATATAAGAAATAATTTGGTTTGAACATTTAGCATTATTTACCATCTTAGTTTTGAGGTTATTATTAGTACTACAACTGTATTATAAATAAAACATAACGTATGTTTTTAGAAGGTTCCATTGGGTGTTGGCGTGTGAAACACGCAGGGGTCTCCCCTAGTAGATAATATAATATTAAAGAAACAAAATAATAAATAAACTGAAGTGATTAGCATAGTTTTTAATGAGAATTTGAGAACGTTTTAGTTTAACGGCGTTTATTGCGTGAAAGATTCACTCAGTAGATGAACAGTTGTTTGCTCCAAGGTTTCTCTAGGTTCAATGCCGATAGATAGTGGGAAAGATACTGGAACAAGTGAGTTTTGAAGAGCATTTTCTTTCATTGTCACCCAGTAGCTCCTCTCTTCTCCTTAAAATAGCGTAAACAATATTACAAGAATAACGCCATCTCACGTCTACGGGTTTTCTAAAGAAACTGACCCAAAACAAAGACACAGATGTCAGCAGGGTTATAAACACCCTCCCCCCACCCTCATCATATTGTTTAAAGAGCTGTTTGATAACGAAACTGACAGATAGACGCTGGAGAGTCTGCCACGATGCGCCCAGTGTTAGCAGGTATTTTCTGTCGCTGCCAACGTTACCAAACAAATTCCCAGCGTTTCCCTCTCGTTTAGGCTCAGTCTTACTTTAAGCTCGGGCTACGTTAAGCTCGAGCTTATCTCAATTACGCTCGGACTCTTGAACCCAATTTTTAGTCGCAGGCTATTTTAAGCCGGGACTAACGTTAGACGCGGACTATATAAACCCGAACTCCTGAACCGCCCCTAAGGCTTAGTCTGACAGACTACTGTGAACTATCGATTTTTCTACTTTCCCTACTTTCTCTCCACCGAGCGGTCCACCACTCCGTGTACCTTCATTTGAGCACTAGCTAATTATATGGTCAGTATAGTAAGTCCGTACGAGCATGCTTTTTGCTAGTTTTTAGGTTCGCGTAGTCTGGTGGACTAAACATTATTTTTTACGTTAGTTTAATTATTGGTATGATACTGGTAGTTACTAATATGATACTGGTGCAGAACTGAACTATGCTCCTGAACAATGTAAGACAGTTGTACTGGATGTAAGACAACAACAGGATCACAAGATATGCACATTCTACCCTTCAGCAAAGAGAAGAATGACCTCATTCTTCTGTGAGAAGTGCTAAAGAGCCATTTGTGGGGAGTACCAAGCAAAGTGTTCCTGTGATGATGCCACATACTAAAAATTTTGTAAAACGTAATGAATGTGTTTATAATGACTCCTTATTCAAAGTTATGAGAGTAAAAATATTTGTTTAATATTTTTAATTTGGTTTATTACCCTTTTTAAACAGTAGTCTGGCAGACGAAGGTTTTGTAACTACGTTTGGCTAAAACCACCTTAGTGTTCCAGGGTTAATGAATGCCAAGTGTACATGGGAGAAGCAACAATTGTAAAAAAGGTAAACTCGATCCTATCTTATTGCAGTCTTATGTAAAAACCGTGGTGCATTATACCCTAGCCTATGTGTTATGCAGTAAACCTAGGACTGCTATCTTGGTAACTATAGGCCTAAGTTATAATTATCAAGCATACAAAACGTAATTCAGATATGTTTTAAGATCAAAATTAATAAGCCTAATTACATTTTTTGCCACTCAAATTACAAAGACAAAATCTGCAAAGGGACCTAGGCTACCTAGATATAAAAAAAGTTAACTAAAGTGTTTTTATAATTTTAACTGAAGTATTTATACAAGCTATTTCAAAATTGAAAAAGCAAATCAATTGAGTAAATTTTTTGGCTACCTTTAGTTTATTAGACATGCTGTTTTCAGAAAAGCCTAGTTAGCAAATATGCGTGAAGGTCATAGCCTAACGGTTTGCCATTATGATTGAATTAAAAATATCTAATAAGTCTCAGTAAATCTGGTTTTTCAGGTAGTTTCTGCATCAAAAGTTCTACTGAATCATCAGAAATTGTTCTATTCATTTTAAATTTTATATTTTGAACTAAATAGTTTGAAATACTTACAGGTCCAATGATCGCTTCCACGTTACTTCAGTTTCTTTTCTTTAGATTTAGAATAAATAAAACAAAATGGCTGCTATTTAGTACGTTAGAATATTTGTAATCAAGTCTTCACTTGAGGTATCTATGTTCAAGTCCAATAATCTATGTAACATTTATTAGAATCGAATAGCAGTATTATTTTATGCTTTATTTAAACATTACCACTTTCTATGTTTAATGTATTATGTTCAATATGTTAATCTTTAAAAATAAATATGTATTTTTATGCAAACCATGCGACATCACAGTTTAATTTTAGTGTTTTTTTTTACAACAATCACAAAAGTTGTACTTTTGCAGTCTGTAGAAATAGTTTGTAGTTACTGTACCATAAAATAATTGTTATGTACAAATAGTATCATCCAATAGAAAGTTATATGAAGGTATAAGCAAAGTTAGGAGTGTGTTAGATACTTAGATATAACAATGACTTGACTACGAACAAGTTCTTGAATACGTACCAACCATAAAGGCCAACACAAAATGACGGATTAATATAATATTTAACGAAACTGTGAACATTGATGTGTAGTTACATACAAAATTAATAATTGTTTATAATCCTATTACAAGTATTATAACACTACAATTAATCAAGGGCATATAGTCTTAGCTATAAACTGTCTAAATATGTGATCTTTTTTATTCATTTCAAAACTAATGATTGTTATGGAGTTATTAAATATTTTAGTAACCTACCAGCCTAATTAAAGTTTATGTTTTACCATATAAATCCAATATAATTCAACAATACCGGTATATGTGTTGTTTTTATACAAACTGAGACACAAATAATATTGTATTATTATTATTAAATTATTTGTTAAAGTAAAGAATTTTCCAAATTCATAAAAATCAGTAAATTATTTTAATATATTTGGTGCAACGTACATAAAATATCAATTAAATTTAAAAAATATAAAAGTAGGAAAGTATGAGTTCCTTAAGCCACAAAATTTAACAACATTATTCATTCTCTGTTTGGCGTTATCATTTATTAATGATGGATGTTAAATTTTATGATTAGCACTTTCAGCGCCAGGATTAGTTTTGACTACTTTTACCATTAGATAGGTCTGTTTTTCGAAAAATTTTCACAGTGACCCAGGAAATTTTGTTTACTTAGAATGCTTTAAAATGAGGTAAACTGTAGTTCTGTACTAAAAAATATACGGTATTTATACTATATTGTAAACAGATTTATAACCATGTATCAAATTGATACACACGGTCTCTGCAGAAGTTTTTATCTAAAATACAACCCTGAAAATAGCTTATTTTGTAGGAACATCAACTAATTGGTTTAGTTGTTTAATATAAGACGTTCTCCTATCCTTCCATTTTCCTACAATTGCTTTTGTACTACTTTGATTAGCGATCAATCCTCCCCTTTCCAACTTTTTTTCACTACCGTACTATTTTAGGATTGCATATCCTCAGATTGCCGTAAGGTAGGTTTTTCTAGTATTGAGGTTGTGAGCAAACAAAACACTTGTTATACACTCAAGACAAGATCATAGTTGTCTGTTGTCTACGTATAAAGATCTTCCTTGATTTAGTAGAGGTTGCATTCAAAACAGGCTAATAGTGCAAAATGCAGCAGTTTTTAAAAGCTTCAGCACTGCTACCTGTGAAGTTTTTTTAGAGCCCAATGCCCGATCTCTTTACCCAGGGACCAGATCTAACAGACATTGCATTCAATTTTATGATTTTAGTTTAATTTTGCAGCGTAGGAAAATATTTTTCTAACGTTGTAGTTAAATTTAGTGTATACTCAACAGTGCAAAGTTTTAGTGATTCAGTGTTTGGCTTGTTTAATACAGCTAAATAGTGTGTGATAGTGCCACTTCTGCCGATTGAATCGGCAACCAGGTTTGACCTATCTAGTTAATTAATTTTTAGTTATAAATTTACATGCTTAGCCTAGGTAAATTAAGCTATTAAAGCTTGTTTTCTATTGACTAATACCTCGCCAATAAATTGTTAATTTAGCGTTACGCTCCTTCTGTGGCATTTGCCACGACAATTTTCGTGTTTATGTTATAGGAATAAAGATGAACGACAGTGAAATGGAGACTGGCTTCCAACAGCTTTCCGAAAGCAGTTTCCGGCTTGTTACCAACAGGCGAAAGAGAAATAGTGGTCGTGGGAGCGGTAGCGACAGTGATACGGACAGCTCTGTCAAAACTATTACGTCAAAAAATGTTAATCCGGATAAAGCTCCGAATTCTGTTTCAGCTACCAAGGCGGAAAAGATTCCACCGATCATCGTAGACGGTGTAGAGAAGAACTGGCCGCAATTTCTGAAGGGGCTCCGCCAGAAAGGTCTCACCTTTGAGGCCAAATGTGTCGGTAACTTCCTCCGACTCTTCTGCCAAACCATACCAGATTTTAGGGCTATGCAAAATCACCTTGCATCCAGCAATGTGAAATTCCATACGTTCTCTCTAACACAGGACAAAGAGGTAAAGGTCACCATACGTGGCCTTCGTCATCTGACTTCACCCGACGAAATCAAGCTGGAGCTTGAGGAGAAGGGCTTCACGCCCAACCATGTCCAGATGTTGGAGCGACATCAACAAGGTGGTGGTAGAGCCCCCAGCAATACCTTTTTAGTAAAACTTAAAAGGGTCGGCAATATTAAGGAAATTTATTTGTTGCAGGAGATTTTAGGACTGAGGGTCACTGTTGCAGAATTCCAGCCGCAGAAGGGTGTAGCACAATGCTACAACTGTCAGCGATTTGGGCACTCCTCAGTAAATTGCGAACAGCCAGCCAGGTGCCTTAAATGTGCTGCGGCACACAAGACCAAAGATTGCCACAAATCGAATGAAGAACCAGCAAAATGCTGCAATTGCGGCGGCGTTCATGTGGCGAGCTGGAAGGGCTGCCAGAATCATAAGCAGGCGGAGAGGGCAAGGAACAGGCATCGCAATCCAGCTGGGGGTAGCGCGGGGAGAGGAGGGCCTCGGCCCACCTCTAACCTGCGTCCTGCTTCGGGTATTGCGGCTCTACCTGGTGGTCGACCTAGTGGTGGCGGATCTGGACCTAGTTCTAGGGCTGTCCCGCCAGCTGCTGCCTCCACGTCTGCTGTGTCGGCTACTAAGCCTTTGACGAAAGTTCTGGTTACCCAGAAAATGCCAAGCGTTTCTGTTTCAGATGCAGGTGCATTAACATACGCGGCAGCAGTCACGGCTGCCAAACGACCTACGGCTAAGGTCGAAATCCCAGCCAAGAGATCCAGGAAGAGAGCTACGCGAAAGGAGGGCAACACCTCTCCTTCCAAATTTTATGTTTCAGATGCTGACGTAAGCGAGTCTGACGCTGGCACAGAGACGTCCAAGGGATCGTCGATTTTGACTCCTGAGGAATCACATCCAAGGAAGCGGCGAGTACCTATGCCCAAGCCGACTATCCAAGAAGAAAGAGCTGAGGTTTCGACCTCCTCCAGTCCTGCCATAACTAACGAAAAGCTGGCTTCGTGGATTACGCAGCTTATTTCTATTGTATTAGGTTCTGCGAACAAAAGCCCGGCAGAGCTGCGTGCAGCTATACTAACTGGCCTCCAGAATCTAATCCGCGATGAGTAGAGACCTTAAGGTGGTGGTCTGGAATGCAAATGGGGTTCGCCCCAGGCGCAACGATCTCCCCTACTTCGCTACAGAAGAGGACGCCGACGTCATCCTACTATGTGAGACTAATCTACAGCCAGGTCACGCCTTTACACTTCCTGCCTACAGGACTTATCGTACCGACCGGGTCTTAAGACCTGATGGTGGCGGTAATCCTTGGGGTGGGATCGCTGTATTAGTGCACCGCAGGCTAACTCACAGAGACTTCCCCACTAATACAGTGCATTTTGAGTCCACAGGTGTTTTCGTACAGCTTGGGGACATGGAGATCCTACTAGTCGCAGCATATGTCTCACCAACTCGAATTCTTCAGGATAGCTTCCTGTCTGATCTGGACATTCTTTTTCAATGTGCCGAACATGTCATTGTTGCAGGTGATTTCAAAGCCAAACACAACTCGTGGTCACGGAGGACCAACACCAGGGGCAAAGCTCTTCGACGTTTCATTGATACTCAGCCTAGTGCTGACGTCTTGGCACCTGCGGAGCCTACTCACTACCCGGCCCATGGACTTGCTGATGTGCTCGATATAGTTTTAACCAAGAATGTTCCTTTTCCCATAGTTGTTCGTGCTACCCAGGATCTCTCGTCAGATCACTGCCCGCTTCTGGTTACTGTTGCTGCTGGACCTACTTCGAGCTTACCGCCCAACACTTTACGTGTCAGGGTCGACTGGCACCATTTTAACGAACTGATCGCGGAACGCCTAACGCATCCTGCGCCCCCAAACTCTTCGGAGGAATTAGACAGGCAGGTCAGTTCTTTACACGACCTTCTAACACTTTCTGTTTCAGATGCTTCCATCGCTGCTTCCCAAGAGCCGTCGCGGGAAACCCTTCCCTTCAGATTACGGAAGGAAATTGCCAAGAGGCGAAGGCTTCGAGCCCATTGGCAGTTCACTCAATATCCGGCAGCAAAGAATCTCTTCAACCGGCAGAACAACCGTGTTAAAACTCTTTTGAATGATTTCAGGTCTGAGTCATGGCATTCATATCTGCATACTCTGGAAGTGCAAGACGGTAGTGCTTGGAAGGTAGCCAAGGTTGTCCGTAGTGAGAAGCGTGCAAGTCGGCCTCTACGTGGGCAGCATGGCCTAGCCTATTCTGCCCTAGAAAAGGCCGAAACGTTTGCTGACACTATGGAGGATCAGTTCCAACCGAATCACGATGTTTGCGATGAGGATCATGCAGATATGATCGAAGAGTTCGTTGACGACTACTTTGCAGAGTCACCGGAGGCTGACGACGTCATCGAACCTTTCACTCTCAAGGAGGTGCGGGCCGCTGTCTCCGCGGGCAAGCCGAAGAAAGCCTCCGGGCTGGATCGGATTGGCGGCAAGGCCTTGCTTGTTACGCCCCCTCAGTTAGTGGAGGTCTTACTAATTTTGTTTAATTCTGTCCTCAGGTTGCGCCACTTCCCATCCCAGTGAAGACTGCAAAGATCATCCTCATTCCGAAGCCAGGAAAGGATCACCTCTTTCCGCAGAATTATCGCCCGATATCTCTGCTGCCGACCATCAAAAAATATTCGAGCGTCTTTTTCTTTCCAGGTTGCAGCCTTATCTAGAGGACTACATCAGACCAGAGCAGTTCGGCTTCCGACGTGGTCACTCCACTACCCTTCAACTCGTTCGAGTTATCAACCAGCTGGTTGATAATCACAATAAGTTCTTGTCCTCTGTTGCAGTGTTGCTAGATGTCAGCAAGGCGTTTGACAAGGTATGGCACGAAGGCCTTCTCTACAAGTTGAGCGAGTCTCCTGTACCGGTGGCTGCCGTGCACTTAATCCGCTCCTACCTCTCAGGCAGATCCTTCAAGACCTTCGTAGATGGCGAACTCTCCACTCTGCGGCCAATACTTGCTGGTGTTCCCCAAGGCAGTGTCCTGGGACCAGTACTGTATCTAGTTTATACTAACGACTTTCCAACTATTCCAGGTGTGACACTCTCGATGTATGCTGATGATGGGTTTCTACACTGTAGTAGTGTAAATCCGGCTTACGCAGGAAATACCATGCAGAAACAAATGGACGCGCTGTCACCGTGGCTGCAGAAATGGCGCATTAAGATAAATGCTGATAAATCTGATTAAACCTGTTTCAGGAAAAGGCGTAGAATGACACGTGCCGTGGAACTTGACGGGGTGGCTATCCCTTGGAAGCCTACTGTCAAGTACCTCGGCATAACGCTGGACAGTCGACTCAACTTCAGGCGACACGTGCAGAACAAGGTCTCCGAAGGAAAGAAAATTCAGGGTTTCTTCTCACCCTTGTTGGCAAGGCGTAGCCCCTTCCCATTAAAAGCTAAATTAACAATTTTTCTGTTAATAGTTCGTTCAGTGCTGATGTACGCGTCTACTGCTTGGTGGGCGCTTGCCAGCAAATCCAGTAGGAAACAGCTGGAGACTCTTCAGACTACCGCTCTTCGCAGACTCACGCAGCAGCCATGGTACGTGAGGAACTCCACCATTCTAGGGTCAGCTGGTATCCCTACCCTAGAAGTTTTTGCTATAAGATGTGCCTCTAAACTGTTTCAGGATGCACGCAACTCATGCTATCCTCATATAGCCGAGATCTGCAGGAGACTCGACATCCAGGAAGATGGTAGGCCTCGGCCTGCCGCTATCCTGGACGACCCGCCATAGGTTTCTTCACGCTGCGACTCCATCAAGATTAACACTAACCAGTTTGCCTTCTTTTCTATTAAGTGAGTTTCAGATTGATTTAGCAGTCATTAGAGAATAGCCCCTAGATGCTGCTGACGCTCCTTCCCAGTGATGCATGCGGAGTGTCTCTGTCCGTTACGCATGGTACATGAGTGTTGTATAGCATCTCAGGAGAGGTGAGCGGATACACTCATCTTGTGCCTGTGTTCGGAGCCAGAGTGACTTCCTTACTTGGGGGGAGGGCGGTCGTTTAGTGGGTATTGCCAGACTTATTCTGGATTGAGCCCCACAGTACCTTCTCTAACGAGAGGTCTGTCTAAATGCATTTTTCCGCCTAAAAAAAAAAAATTTATGATAACTGAGCATCAAAATTATACACAGAGCTTAGAACATGGGTCTACATGCGAGGCAATTCTATACACATGGTCCACTGGTAAGTTCAACTGTGTATCATATTGATACACATAGACTTAAATTAAAAAACAACTCTGCATCAAATTTATGCGCATGGCGCTGAAACTGTTAGTTATTCGGATATTTGCCATCATTCGTGGATTAAAACCAATAACACTCAAAATCGCACAGTTCAATAGAGTGTATTGATTTTAAAACACAAGTAATGGCAAATGTCAGGAATAATAATGAATAAATGCTATTGAGGGGGAAAACCAGATTGCTTCTGTTTTCTATGACCTCTCTAAAGCTTTAGATTGTGTAGGTTATGGGATTTTATTATAAAAACTTGAATATTATGGGATATGTGGGAAAGCAAATAGTTGGATAAGTTCATACCTGTATAAGAGAAAACAGAGAGTTCTCTATACTGACAGCGCTCTGAACTCTCACCATTCTAAATGGAAAATAATAGTCCTTCGTGGTGTTCCTCAGGGGTCAATATTGGGACCATTGCTTTTCCTAATTTATGTAAATGATTTGTCTCAAAATGTTGGACCCGCAGAAGCAGTATTATTTGCTGATGATATTACTTTAACAGTAGCTGGCACTATTATATTAAACTTCTGTCTCCAAGACAGCTCTCACACAGGCCCTGCTTTATGGTTATTCCGGCACTGTAAGTATGGCATTCAAGTCAACCAAGCTAAACCTGCTAGATAAATATAGACACAATATGTTATTAATATATGATAGCATCACTATATAAGGTAACATTGTTGTTGAGGCAGTTTGTATTTGTATTTATTCTTTTACGTTTGACCAAGTACATTTTGTATGGCAAGCGTCATTAGTTATAGGAAATTTAAAATATTACATAGATAATAACATACATATCAGTTAAAACTAAAATCTATAAAATACAGTACTAAAAAAATATAACTAATGTTATTCATATTTAAATGCGACAACAATAATACTAATAATTTAACAAAACATCAATTTTTCCTTTTTTACAACTTTATGCCTCTTAAAACCAACCTTATATCTTAAAATTTCAATATTTCAATAAAACCCACATTCTAGGCACTGACTTGCTTAAAACAATTTATTTAAAATACAAAAAGCACACTTTTCCCTAAAGTTACCTTATAGTAATCATAAAGTGTATAACTTATTAAAAAAATAATTGTTCATAACCCTTAAAAAAATACTAAAAATAAGATAAACTAAACAAGAAATTAATTTACACAGAATGTGTTTATAACTTCTTATTAGCTGTTGACAAAAGTTCAAAAATTGTTTAATAATACAAACTGGCATCTAGTGATAGAAGTTGTAACTTCATGTTTGTGTTTCATAATTTAACACTAGATGGCATAAGAACATATATTCAAAGTGGTGCAAAGTAACCCCTTTAGGTGCAAACTAATGCTTATAGCTTATATAGTCAATGCCGTTACGGTAGCTAAAATTTAGGGTCTGCTCCAGTAAACGAGAAAGCAACCGGAAACGCAAGCGCTTCTCTCTAAAACCGCATCTAAACATCTCTCTGAGCGCTTTGACATTGCCTCATCTCAAACCATTCAATAAATCCATCTTTTGTAATTAAGTGCTGAAAAAAAAAAACTGAATATTCTTTATAAAATTTCGGATCCAGTTTGAAAATTACTTTTCATTATTAATTTTTTATTGTGTAAGAAAAAAATTCAAACTTTGTACTTACAAAATGACAATTACATAACAAAAGAAAAGCATTTAAAAAAAATCTAAAATGCAAAACGGATGCGTATTGTAATTGTGCTTAAACTGAGACCTTGCAAACAATTTTATGATAAAAAATAAACGTAAATAAATGGTTTGAAATTTAACATCGCTCTTATGGGACATAAATCCAAGATGGCCGCCATTACAGCAGATCTTTAAGGGGACGCTACCCTGTCCTCCATATTGAATCTAATTCCCATAAGAGCAATGCTACAGAATAAGTCATTTTTCCCGTTAATTCGTGAAATAAATTAAAAAAATTTGGTTTCATTTTGAAGTACTATCATATTATGCGGATGTTGAATGCTGAATACATTTTCAAAAACCGTTTTATTGTTTTCATAAGCATACGATATACACTAAGTAGTAAAAATAGTAAACTTTATTAATTTTTTACTCAGTTGCAATAAGAGATATTGCAAAAAACCTCAGCAATCAACACCCACAATCTATTTTACTTAAAGGGAAAAAATACAGCTTTCGTTTTTTGACAAAAATAACACAAAAATATGCTTAATAGTGAAGGTATGTTTTGGTTATTTAACATTGAAATTGGTACCCAACTTCGCCGTTTTGAATTTAGGGAGCCGAACTTCAAGTGCAAGCTTGAATATATTTCAGTATGCCCACCTGCGGTGACTTAAAGTTGCTACCTTGAAATTTAAATGGATGCATTTTTATGCCAATTCGAGCAGAAAAAAAATAGGCTACCATATAGAATAACTTAAGTGAGTTCATACTAAAAGCTATTAGAATAAATATCCAAGTTGAGAAGAATTAACACAAATAGGCCTAAATTTGTTTTATTTTAATTTAAAGTTACCCATACTTATGTTATTTATTTATTATACAGAAGTGAAAATTCATCCGAGTTCATTTCTATAATTGGATCTGCACAACTCATTTTTTGGTGCAGAAATGCAATTGTAAATTTTCTGATTGCTCAATTTGCAGCTATGTCAGTTTTAAACTGATCCAAAATCAAATTCCGTTGATGTTGATTTACGGATATTTTGTTTCTCTAAATTTCTTCTTTAAACAGTCCTTCCTTTTTTGATTGTTGAGGAATTTCTGAAGATGTAATTCCTGATTGTTCATTAAAATTTATCATAGTTTGCTTATGTTGAAGCTCTGACAGGTTAGGTTTAAGCAGAGATAATATTAGCAAGAGTTTATATTATTATTATCTGGGTTTAGGTAAGGGAACAGGTAAGGGTAGGCCTACACCATCAAATCCAACTTGTGATTTTGTACAAAAATTCAAATTAATTTGAAATTTTGAATTATTTAATACTAAATAACTTAGGCATTATAAAAACGCAAGTAAAACCAATAATTTTAAAAAACATTTCTTTTAATTGTAAATCATTCTTTTAAAGAATGAAATCAAATTACTATTGGAAATAAAATCTATCGCAATAATTTGCTGTATAAAGCACACATTGCTTAATTGTTTAATAGCCTACATGCAGCTCAAGTACAAAGTACAATGTTGTCAATACACAACCAAGTATAAATAAACTTATCTACTCAAAGGAGTTAGTACACAGGAAAAAATGAAAAGCACTTAAGGCACAGAGGATATAAGTAATACCCAGAGTGTTCGAAGGATAGGAAAATGTGTTTCGGTAATTTCGTTAATATATTAGCTGGCCGCTGCAGAGCGCGACAAGCGATGTTAGCTAACTAACGTTGCCAAGTCGTGCAGCCAACACCCGGCCTAGTGTCTTTTTTTGTCGCCGTAGTGTTTAACGTGCGTGCATCAGCTGTCCATCTCCTCTCTCTCTCACATAATGTTCAAAGCGGCAACGTTATTGCTAGCCTCTTGGCCACTAAGCTCTGTTCCAGCGCTTCAGTAAAGGCGAAACCCATTTCCCTATCCTTCGAGCACTCTGGTATTACTTATATATCCTCTGTGCTTAAGCTAGCCATACACTGTCCGATTTGTAGTTCGATTGAATGTCCGATGTCCGATGTAGGCGCGTGAATGGGCTTGATGGACGACGAGTTGGATGGTCGGACAAATCGGAGTCCCAGATCAGACTACAAGACGATCCGACTTCCAACTTCCGACGGAGTCGGACTGTGAGTGGGGTGATCGTCCGATTGTCATTTTAAACTTTCTTGTTGTTGTTGTTTGATCTTCCCTTTTCCCCTATACTTTGTACATTTTTACTTCTATAATAAAGGATAATAAAGGGTTTTTGGAATCTATTGAATTATACCGGGAAAATAGGTGTTTGTGAACACAAGTGATGCAATTTATGCAAACTGACATGTTTGTGAGCATCTTCGCATCGCAATAGTTCAAAAATAATTTCTTAACCTTTTGACAAATATAGGTGAATATTTACTACGGTACCTACACTAAAAAAAATTAGGCAGTTATCTACTATATTTAAAAATATAGGTGATTGTTTAGTATACTGAAAAATGTAGGCGATTGAAAGTATACTGACAAAATATAGGGGATTGTTTAGTGTAGTAATGAAAAATGCTGGTGATTGTTTACTAAACTGAAAAAATATAGGCGGTTGTCTACTATAATGGAAAATGTAGGCGATTGAAAGTATATTGACATAATATAGGGGATTGTTTAATATATGAAAAGTGCAGGTGATTGTTTGTTTACTAAACTGAAAATATATTGGCGGTTGTTTACTATATTGAAAAATGTAGGCGATTGTCTACTATACTGAAAATATATAGGGATTGTTTTCTATACTGAAAAAAATATAGGCGGTTGTCTACTACATTTAAAAATATAAGTGATTGTAAGTATACTGACAAAATATAGGAATTGTTTAGTCTAATTATTTGCATATAGTAATTGCTGTACATTTTTATACAACTACCACTATGTACAAGGAAAGAAGACTGAATTGGAATGATTTCTTGTCTTGAAGTTGAAAATTTGAGAGCTATTTGAATAATGCAAATCAATATGTGTACCTATATTTTTTATTTATTAATAGGGATACCCCAGCGTGCTCCCCACGCCAACCGTGTTAGGACTTTCTATAATACATAATTATGTTATATTTTCTTTATAATAAAGATGTAGGATTAATAATAACCTCAAAACAAAGATCGTAAATGTCAAAAATGAAATTATTTTATATTATAACATCAATTATAAATAGGCCTAATAAAAGTTAAAAGAACCAGCAATGCTCAGGTCTACACTTTAATAAAATCCTAACCTAAAATTTAGAAAAGTAAATAATGGCTTCAAAGTTTAAAATCAGCTGTTAATGGAATTATTATTAATTGAAACGTTAGTTGGATCATAAGTTGGATGGGAAGTTGGTTCGTGAGTGGTGAAACGCATCCAACATGCAGTCCAACTCGGTCGTCCTACAAATCGGACCGTGAATGGCTATAGCTTTATTTAGTTCTCAAATAAAAGCCAACAATGACATTTCGGCCCCCTCTCATGTCTTTTACGTGTCTTAAACTACACTAAGGTCGATTTCACGAAAGACGAACTTTCTTTACTAAACAAGGGTCTACAATACAATATTTCACAAATAATTCCAATAAAGATATCATAAAGGAAGCTACTAATGCAGAAGCAGCATAAAAACAATACCTGACTATGACCTGCAAAATACAGTCAGGGTCATAGTTAATAACAAATTGAAAAAATAATCAATCACACTTTACAGTCAAACCCCAATTCACATCATAGGCATGAAAAAGCTGTAACCTCTAAATTGAAGTCGAAGTTTCAAAACAATAACTTAATGCTGACAAAAGCAGACAAAGGCAAATCGGTGGTAATTTTACACCAAAAAGATTATGTTAATAAAGTTAACTCATTTTTTAAAAACAATTCTATAAATAAAATTAACAAAGATCCTACCATCAGGAAATTCCATGAAGCCATAAATAAAGCAGTTTCTATTAGCAATAACCTATTCAGCAAGAACCAAATTAGAAACTTAAAACCAATTAAATGTAGTGCTCCAAAATTGAGGGCCTCCCAAAAACACATAAAACAGATATACCAATTAGATCCCATGTAATTTTTAAACCAGCACTAGCATACAAATTAGACAAAGCACTAGACAAGATTATAAAAAGTAAGGTATGTCTTCACAATAGCCACAGCCTAAGCAATAGTTTGGAAATTATCACAATTTAAAGGATATTAATATAAAACATAGTCACACTTTGGCGTCATTCAATATCATAAACCTGTGTACGAACATACCAGTGAACGAAACTATAGAAATTATGGAAGTTATTCTGTTACAATACTCTGACCTCAATAGTGACGCTATAAAGGAGTTAACAAATTTAGTGGAATTAACATGCAACCAGAATTACTTTGAATTTAACGGAATGTTCTATTCACAGGAAAATGGACTAGCAATGGGATCGCCACTTTCAAGCATTCTATCTAAAATTTACTTAAATTATTTTGAAAGTAAACCAGGGGTGGCTCTAGGACAGTTTCTCAGGGGGGGGCCATGTACGGGAAAGTTTGGTTGGAACTTTTAGTCACCCCCCCCCCAAACGATTTTATTAACACTTTGTTATAGATTTTAATAATTTCATGATTAAAGAATTTTGTTTTATATATTACTGTAACATAAATGTACTTCAACTTTGTTATGATTGTACGTTTAGTTCAGCCTAATATGTTATCCTTCGAAATATAGAAAGTATTTTAACAGATCAATTACTTACTCTATGGTCTGGGTAGTTATGAAACTATTTCAATCCACACAAACAGGAAATAAGTATCACTTTCAGAATAAACGTTCAATGTTTTATTTATGCCACAAATAATGTTTTCATCTTAATAACGAAATAAGTTTCAACATTTTATTAATAAACTAAAACAATTTAACTAACTGTGTAAGCCTAAAAAATAACATAAAAAATACATTCATAGGCATAAAAAAATTAGATTCATAAACATACAAAATAAAAATATGTTAAACTAATTTTAAAAAACTAACCTTAAAAAACTAAGATTCAGTTATATATATAAGCTTATAAATAAAATTATTGATTTGGTTGAATTGAAAATTAAATATGAAAATAAATAATGATATGTATTGATAATGGAGAATTAAGAGTTAAATAATTGACGTGTTCTTGCATCACAATAAGTTAAGTTATTTAATTGCGATGATTTCCAAATTAAATAACAAAATCCAACCTTCTGTTACCAGACGTTGCAAACCTATCAATAACTTTGTTAACATCTACCTCTACATCTCTGTGTGTATGAAGTAAACATAGTCCACTTAGTCTTTCTTCACCCATCCTCGACCTTAACCACGTCTTCAGCCGACGCAGCGTGGAGAATGATCTTTCAGCAGACGCTACACTTACTGACAAAGTACACAATATCTTTAATAAAGAATTTATTGCTGGGAAAATATCTGCGTCGCAAGCTTCTAATGCATCAAGTGCTGTATTCGGCAGTTTTACACCAGACGGTTTTTCTTTAATCCATTTAGCTTTCCATAAGTCAAATTCAGCTTGGACTTGGACTTGACTGCTTTCTAGACCGAGTATCGGTGAAAATTTGTTCGTCAGTGCACATAGTTTCTCTTGTATCGGCTCAGACTGGTGAGGTGGCCCAGGTTCTCTCACGATGCTTGTTGGCATTAGCAGTTGAAGTCCGAAACATTCTACTGTGTCCTTAGGAAAACGAGACTTAAGATCAAGAACAATGTTGTCTAGGAGAGGAATGTATATGGATTTTTTAAAGAAATCCTCCGGTTGCATAGTTTGGTCGATTTCTTTGGACCCCAGCTAATCGTGGCATTTTTACATCGACTTCTAAATCCGAACATAAATTTCTCACTTCAATAAAAATCTTTGCAAATACAACATCACATTCTTTTCGCTTTGATTCTAAAACTGAAATGGTGTCAAGAATCACATCAGAAGCTTTCTTCAAATCTAATGAAGGAGATTATAACGAGGACTGCCTGTATATAAGTGAATATGATATAGAAATAAAGAATTAAGTTTCGTCTTTGCTAATCTTGTTTCTAAATGGCTTTTCCGATATCGGTTCATAAATAATATTATATACACATGGATGCATTTGAAATACAAAAAAAAAAATTCTGAGCTCTCGGGGGGGGGGGGGGGGGCATGGCCCCCCCCCTGGAGCCGCCCCTGAAGTAAACACATACAAACAACAAGTACCTCAATAATATCGTATACTACTATAGATATGTAGACGATTTTATAAGTATGTTTAACGGTAATAGTAGACAATTGGAGAACTTTATAAAATACCTAAATGGAATCCACCCAAATATTCAGTTCATGCTGGAAATTGAAAAACATACAGAATTAAACTTTCTGGATTTACGTATATCCAAACATTACAATAGCCATAGTTTTGACATAATATATATTATATACAGGAAACCAACCACTACAGATACAACCATCCATGCCACTTCTAACCATCCTCACACCCATAAGCTGGTAGCGTACCACAGTTTTATAAAACGTTTACTAAACATTCCACTAACTACAGAAAATTTCAACAAGAAACTTGGCATAATTAAACAGATTGCTGTCTCTAATGGTTACCACCCGAAAACAATAGACAAACTCCTTCATAAACACATGCATCTGAAAATTAAAACTCCCAAAAACAAAATTCAATATGCCCCCCATCGTTTATGGTAATAAGCTTGAATACACACTGAAAAAGGAACTAGCAAAACTCAACATTTTGGCGGCTTACAGAACTTCTGACAATTTAAAAAAAGCTCTGAAGCAGGAAAAAATCAACAATAAAGAATTTGAAAACTCAGGTGTATATAAAATAACCTGTTCCAACTATTCTAAATTTTATATTGGACTAACAGGACGAACATTCGCAAGAACATATTTCTAAACGTAAAATTGCTGAACAAAGATTAAACTTCGCTAAACATTTAATAGATGAGGACCACTCTTATAATTTCATCCATAGCAATTTAAATATTTTACATAAATGTAAAAAAGGCAACCTCCTTAATACACTCGAACAGTTAGAAATATATAAGGCCACAAATTCACAACAAGACCTTCTTTTAAATGATAAAATACAACATAGTTCAAATACCATATTCAATACAATCACACCAATGCAAACACTGGTGGATCATTTTGACTTAGTGAACAGACTTAACTTCTTTAGCATTATGCACTTAACTTCCACATGAACCATGCATGGTGATCACCATTTCCATGTAAATGTTAAAAACTAACTTGTATAGTGTTTTTGTTTAAGTGTTTTTATAGTGTGTGTTACGTGTATTTATTTATTATGACTGTGTTTGAAGATGTGATGATGACATCATAGATATGTCGAAACCGGTAACTTGAAAAAACAAACAACAAGGATTGTGAAGGACCATATAAGGTATTAAACAAATTTTAATAACATATGATAGATTTTAAGTTTTGGCTAAAATTTTCTATCTTTTGATAACTAGCCTTAGCTAAAGGTTATTCACCTCACTTTAACCAAGTGTTAAGACTAAAAGCTGTGACTTAATAGTGAAAGCTAAAGACAAAACTAAATGCTAAAAGCTTTTGCTTATTTTTTATTCAACAAACCCACTACGGTATCTAATTTTACTTGTCTGACATATTTTGTCACGCTGGAATTAACTTTTGTTTTATTGCCATCAATATATATTTGTTGTGCATAATGATCAGAAAAAGTTGTTTTTATTACTTTATCATTATAAGACTGAGGATTGAGATCAGTAGCAATATTATTTTTATTGTTGTTTTTGAGTCTTTTGTGACCCTTGTATACTCTGGGACTGTTAGTTTTAGATTATACTTCAGGAGTGTTTGTTCCAACTTTTGTAGTTTTGACGATGGAACATTTGAATCAATATTAAAATCCCCCCAGTAAAATAATAAATATATTTTTTCTTATAGATTTCATCCAGTAGAGAAGTGAGCTCTGAAATAAAATCACTAAAATTACCCAATATAGTTGATCTGAATACACCAAATAATAATCAAATTTTAATATTGGATAATAGGTTCAATAACTTTTCTACATGATTTTTTTTTAATTTAAAAATGTCTTTTATTTGACATTTAAGAGTTGTTTAAAAAAAACAAAGAGAGTTGCATATTCTGATGCAATACTGAACCGTAGTGCCAATGTGTTTATTTTTTGTATTTATAATGCCTTCCTGCAACATCAGACCATTTACTTGAGAACTCATAACATTATTATTTATTACAGTTATCTTACCAGTTAACTTTTTATCTAAACTACATTTTTGTTTTTTGAACACACACTTAATTCTACATTTGCTGAGCATTGCTCATTGTCATTTCTTGAGGTAAAAAAAACTATCAACATATACTCCCTTCACACTGTTACTCAAATTCAAATCAACCAACCTTTTGGTTTTCGGTAGTAAAAAAGTAAGTTTACAAGGCACCTTGTTTTCATCTTCTGTTACAATTGTTTGAGTTTTCTTGGTATGAATTTTCATCAGCCATTTCTGCAAGAAAGTGAGTCTGCCTTTCTCCCTTGATGTGCTATTTAGTGTTTCTATCTGATTAGTTTTATATTTGATCAATTCCACAAACCTTTCACAAACCACATTTGGATGATTGCTAGTTGTGAGATGATTAGTCAACAAACATTCATTTATAAAATTCATTAAAATATTTTATGCATTTTTATTCCAAAAATAATTAATGCATGAATGCAAGAAAAGATTTACATGTTTAACCAGATGTTTTTTCAATAAATTATTCTTTGGTTTACCTAAAGCGACATCATTTCCTCCTCCAAAAACAATGACAAAATCATTAAAAGTAAAATCTTCTGCCAACTTTTCGATCCTTTCTACCACGTCTTAAAAGATGCACCTGGATAGACATACCCAACTACCTCATGATTGTCAAAACTACTTCTCAGAATCTTAGCAATGTTTCTACTGTGGCTATCTCCAACTATTAAAATTTTATCCTTTTTTCCATTATTCGCCACTATTTCTTTTTGAGGAGTTAACCGTTTTCTACTCTTTATATTGAAAGACTTCAACTTATTTTGTCTGGCAGTTAAAACATTTTGGCTGACAGCCAATATCCAACAAAGGTATTATCATTCAATATTTGTCTAGTCAATAAAAGTAAGATCAAATTATGTGTACCATACTATCTCCAGTATATTTCCTGTTTTTAATGGAAGAAAAATAATCGTTTTTGCTTAATTAAGCAATTGTTCTTTATTTGACCGAAACAATAAGAACAAAATTAAATTACCCACTGCAAAATTTTACCCACTGATCTCAGGACAGTTATTTACCATCAGGGGCTATCGCATTCGTTATGAAAAAAATTTATTTTTATAACTTTATATTATTTAAAAGACGGAAATTTTTTACAAAATCTGATCTCAGGACAGTTATTTACCATCAGGTATATCGCGTTCGTTATGAAAAAAAATTATTTAGTAAAAAATTTACAAAATCTGATCTCAGGTCAGTTATTTACCATCAAAGCTATGGCATTCGTTATGCGTAAAACATTTTATTTTGTAGGTTATTTTTATAACTTTATATTATTTAAAAGACGGAAAATTTTTACAAAATCTGATCTCAGGACAGTTATTTACCATCAGGGATATCGCGTCCGTTATGAAAAAAATTTATTTAGTAAAAAATATACAAAATCTGATCTCAGGTCAGGTATTTACCATCAAAGCTGTCGCATTCGTTATGAAAAAATTTTATTTTGTAGGTTATTTTTTAACTTTATATTATTTAAAAGACCAGGAAAATATACAAAATCTGATCATCTCAGGACAGTTATTCACCATAAGTTCTTTCTCATTCGTCATTCGTAAAACATTTTATTTTGTAGGTTATTTTTTAACTTTATATTATTTAAAAGACTAAAAAATCTACAAAATCTGATCTTAGGACCGTTATTTACCATAAGTTCTATTGCATTCGTTATTTGTAAAACATTTTATTTTGCAATTATTTTTATAACTTTATATTATTTAAAAGACGGAAAAAATCTACAAAATCTGATCTCAGGACAGTTATTTACCATCAGGGCTACTTCATTCGTTATGTGTAAAACATTTTATTTTCTAAGTTATTTTTATAACTTTTTATTATTTAAAAGACCGGAAAAATATAAAAAATCTGATCTCAGGACAGTTATTTACCATCAGGGGCTATAGCATTCGTTATGAAAAATTTTATTTTGTAGGTTATTTTTATAACTTTATATTATTTAAAATACGGAAAAAATATACAAAATCTGATCTCAGGACAGTTATTTACCATCAGGGATATCGCGTTTGTTATAAAAAAATTTTATTTTGTAAATTATTTTGATAACTATATAAAAATAACCTATAAAATAAAATGTTTTACGCATAACGAATGCGATAGCTTTGATGGTTTAAAACTGACCTGAGATCAGATTTTGTATATTTTCCCGTCTTTTAAATATTATAAAGTTATAAAATAACTAGCTGACCCGTACGGCGTTGCCCGTGGTGGTTGGTATTTTCAGTCTTTTTAACGTAATTGTATTCTTTTTAAATGTTCAGTCAGTGAGTGGTATTTGCCTTTTATATATATAGATCTTAAATAATAAAAACACTATTGTTATAATAATAAAAGATCTGAAATTATGATTTTAGTAACTTTGATCCCCCCAAACCCCTCCTAAAATTTCAAAATGTTTCATACCCTTTCTTAGTGAACACCTATGGCCCTAGAGGAAGCTACATACCAAATTTAATTCCAATCCGTTCGGTAGTTTTGAAGAAATCGTGATTTAATAACTTTGATCCCCCAAACCCCCACTAAAATTTCGATTTTTTTTAACCTTTTCTTAGCGAGCGCCTATGGCCCTAGAGGAAGCTACATACCAAATTTCATTCCAATCTGTTCGGTAATTTTGGATAAATCGTGATTTAGTAATTTTTACCCCCCAAACCCACCTAAAATTTCCATTTTTTTAAAACCCTTTTTTAGTGAACACTCATGGCCCTAGAGGAAGCTACATACCAAATTTCATTCCAATCCGTTCTGTAGTTTTGAAGAAATCGTGATTTAATAACTTTGATCCCCCAAAGCCCCCCTAAAATATAGAATTTTTTAAAACCCTTTCTTATTAAGCACCTATGGCTCTAGAGGAAGCTACATACCAAATTTCATTCCAATCCGTTTGGTAGTTTTGAAGAAGTCATTTTTTAATAACTTTGATCCCCCCAAACCCCCCTAAAATTTCGAATTTTTTCAAACCCTTTCTTAGTGAGCACCTATGGCCCTAGAGGAAGCTACATACCAAATTTCATTTCAATCCATTCGGTAGTTTTTGAGAAATCGCGATGAATGAGTCAGTGAGTGAGTGAGTGGTATTTCGCTTATATATATATATATATATATTTATAGATTTACTAAATAAAATTTCTTCATAACGAACGTGATATTCCTGATGGTAAATAACTGTCCTGAGATCAGATTTTGTATATTTTCCGGTATTTTAAATAACACAAATTTATAAAAATAACTTATAAAATAAAATGTTTTACACATAACGAATGCAGTAGCCCTGATGGTAAATAACTGCCCTGAGATCAGATTTTGTAGATTTTTCAGCCTTTAAAAAAATATTAAGTTATAAAAATAACCTACAAGATATATTTTTTTTTTCATAACGAATGCGATAGCCCTCATGGTGAAAAACTGTCCCTAGATCAGATTTTATGTATTTTCCCGTCTTTTAAATAATACAAAGTTATAAAAATAACCTATAAATAAAAATGTTTTACGCATAACGAATGCGATAGCCCCGATGGTAAATAACGGTCCCGAAATCAGATTTTGTATATTTTTTTATTTTTTTAAAAATACAAAGTTAAAAAATAACCTACAAATAATAATGTTTTTTCGAAATAAACAATCAGCTGTTATTAATTCGGCGATAGCAGAAAATGATCCTTCGAAGGTATGGGAATTATTGAAACGTATTGCGGGAAAGAAAAACTATAAACCAGATAATAACTCCGGGCTCAATTGGATAAGATATTTTCCCAATTTATTAGGGGGGGGGTGGGGGGGGGGAGATACTTGAGAAAGTACGGTAAGCGAATTTAACTTAGATGATAGATTACCTGTAGTCATACCTGTATTAGACGATATTATATGAAAACGGGAGATTAAAGATGCGTGTAAAAAGCTAAAATCGAAAAAAAAAACAGCAGGCGTTGACGGTTTACCGGCCGAGGCGTGGAAAGAGTTCGCATCTTCTGACGAAAACTTAGATATGTTATTGAAATTATTTAATAGTTTCGGTGTAAATAAATTTCCGCGTGTTTTAAGAAGCGGGTTGTTGTGTCCGATTTATAAAAATAAAGGGAGTATTAATAAACCGGAGAATTATAGAGGTATAAATCTTTTGCCTAGCTTAAGCAAAGTGTACACAAAAATAATGGCGTCCAGGATTACCAAATGGGCTGAGGTCTATAGCAAAATTGCACCATACCATGCTGGGTTTAGGGCGGGGAGACGGCTCATAATGTGTTTGTTTTACAAACTATAATAGAGAAATCATTAAAACGAAAAAGAGGGAAACTGTAGCCTATACTGCATTTATTGACTTTGAGAAGGCATTTGACAGAATATATCGTATGGCAATGTGACATAAACTTAAACGGAAAGGGATGTCGGCGAGTATGACTAATAAACTAATTAATATATATAAAAGCGTAGAGTTAAATATTAGGTCAACACAGGGGACAACAAGCGGGAAAATTTAAAGTAAAGTTAGGGTTAGGCAAGGTTGCACACGGCAAGTCTATAAAGGGAACGGAGATACCGATTCTGCTATTTGCTGATGATGTTGTTATACCTTCGATGTCAGTTGTGGGTCTGCAGAGGGGTTTAAGTGTACTGGGAAATTATTGTAAATCGTGGAGTTTAAAAGTAAATGTAGAGAAAAGCCAGATAGTAGTTTTCAAAAAAGGGGGGAAACCAGCGAGAGCAGAACGATGGCACTATGGGGGACAAGAAATGAAAGTAGGTAAACAAACAAAATATTTAGGGTTTTGGCTAAGTAGCAATGGTACTTGGAACCATCATATAACTATGGCAAAGGGAGAGGGTAAGACAGTGTTTATAACAATGAATAAAATAATAACAAAATTAACAAATATAAGTTTGGCGTTATTGAAAAACCTATTTAATTCTTTAGTAAAATCGGTATATTTATATGGAGGGGAAATGTGGAGTTGCGAAACTAATGTTAGGGAGATGGAAACAATT
>JAGFPH010000036.1:1552054-1577073 GCA_018207615.1 Philaenus spumarius
CATTCTCCCGGTTCAGGTTGATTTATTAGGTAAGAGTATGGAGTTATAGGTTAAGCTAAGGGACGGGAAATGTGGAGTTTTACAACAAATATGCTTCCAATATCAAATTGAGCTAAAAAGCACGCGTTGGTTAGGGAAATTAGAGAAAAAGATGGAGGAAATAGGCCTCGAATGGATATTACAAAATTCAGATTTAAAATTAAAATTCATAAAAAAGCAGATTAAGAATAAATTTACAAATATAGAGACACAAACTTTGGCAACTCAAATGTGGGAAAAATCGTCGCTGGAAAATTTTGTAAAAATAATGGGAGATTTTGGGAGGGCAAAGTATTTGAATATGGGAAAGAGAGAGAGAGAGTAGCTTGGTGGAGGATGGGGGTTTGGAAGCTAAGAGGATGGAATGTGGAAGGGAAAGCATGCCGGCTATGCTGGGTTAATATTTCGGCACAACATTTATTATTAAATTGCAATAAATTAAAAAAAATACGTTCTAAATTAATTGACAAGCACTTAAAATCATGGAGGTCTGAGGAGAATAATTATTTATTTATTGGTAGAAGCAATGACGATCAGGTTCTAAAGGACGTAGGGTTGTTTATGGCAATAATTAGAAAGAAATGGAATGAGGTAGATAAGTAAGCGGGTAACGGTATGGAGATAAATGTTGTCGTTTGTACATAATTATTATTTATAAAATTATTTAAAATTGTTAATATGAAGGCTATAGAATTTATTTATAGAAATGGTGTTTTAGGATGAAGTATGATATAATTGTTTTTTGTTGGATTTATGTATATGTTATTTATACTTATGTAATTAAGGTAATCGTTAAATTTTGTGGAGTGGATTAGTTGTTAAATTAAATTATTAAGTTAATTAAGTTTTGTTGTGTTGTAGTTATTAGTTATTTTGAGAAATGTTATTTCGTTATGGGAAAGGTAGGCCTATATACATATAAGGATAAATGGCTGAAAAGCTGAGCCACGAAGTTGAAAAATGTTGTAAGACTGTGAGCAATAAATAAATAAAATATATTATAACACTAACAACGAAATTGGTTGAGAAAAGTTATAGCGGTGAAACGGACTAGTGTGTGTAGAGGTCGTAGCTTCCAAACACAGCATTACCTTACCTTACGCAGCATGAATGTAAAGCACATTTTTCATTAGCCTACTTTTTCACAAAAGTTTGAATCAGTTATGATTTTTCTGTATGTAGCCTGTACCACCTATTTTCCAAAATTTAAGCTCCAGTGAGTGCTATCGGAAATAGAAGGGGGTAGGTTTTAGCAACATTTCCGGGAATATCTAGACAATCTATGTATCACACAATTCTTACAAAAACAGATTTCGTTATCCTTAACACTACAGATTTTTCAAATTATATCACACAAGTTAGGATTATGCAATGGTTATTTTTGGGCTATCAATCTGTAGCACCAACATTTGTAGTAGAATATGTTTTTAGTTTTAGTTCTTGGAATACGTGTGGATTAACGAGTAGCACTGTCTATAAATACAGTTTGTCAAATTTGATTTTGTTACCTTGATCTGTTCCGGCTGACAAACAGGCAGTCAAATGAGGGACACGGAACCCTAAATTAGTATATTTCATCAGTAGGAGTAGGACCGAAAGTGACGCTTTTCGATACGAGCTCAAGTTTAATGACCGAGGCGAAGCCGAGGTAGGAAAATGAGCGTGGATCGAAAACCCACTTTTGGCCCGTGTGATGAACGATACTTTTCATCACACTGTGATAAATAATATTAAAAATATGTTTTTTAAATTTCAAAATAACATATCTTTTCTCAATAACATTTTGATCACAACTGCTCAGAAATATTGCTTACAATGGCAACAATACTTTGTTTAAGTTCACTAAATTAATTGGAAAAGCTGATATCAAATCATCGAGTAATATTAATAGACATAATACACTACTACCGATACTGGTACATGAATAAACGTACTGATGTATTTAAAAATAATAATAAGTTAAAATTTTATTTATTTAATACTTGTAATAGTATCAATATGTAGTTTTTGTTGTTACTCACGTTTGATTCTTTGTTAAAATCTTTATCTATAATATATATATAATCCAAATACCACTCACTCATCACGAAATCTCAAAAACCACCGAACGGATTGGAATGAAATTTGGTATGTAGCTTCATCTAGGGCCATAGGTGCTCGCTAGGAGAGGTTATCAAAAAAATCAAAATTTTAGGGGGGTTTGGGGGGTTAAAATTACTAAAAATCCCCATAAGAAATACATAGTAGGCCTATACTATATTTATTAATATATTTCTTTGTTAATATACATTTAACTTTGATTTGTCTATCCGTGCATAGCCGGATCGGGCCAGCTATTATCTAATAAATTCATAAAACGACATTTTAAATCATAATCATTATTGATAGCGGTACTGGTGTTATAATTTATAACTAATTTAGAAATCGGCAAAATTCTCCAGCTGATTTTGCTTATCTAGACCAAGAAAACGCTATTTTCAATACTCACAGCTGATACTGGAAGTGACTATTTCCGATACAGTGTGATGAAAAATATATTTCTTTTGATCAGAAATTCTTTAGTAATAGGTACTTTATAGGCTATTGAATAACACATTTTTAAATCAATTTATTTTTATTTTGCTATAACCAAATTAACTAAAGACTAAGAAAATGCACAAGAAAGCCATTACTTTCTGAAACTAAACTGGTTTTACTGTAGTCGAGAATTGTTACTTATTGAAAGATCGTTATTATCATATTTTTCATTCTCGATAATATTAATTTTCAAACCCAACTTTCCGCCACGAACAATCGACATCCGGTTCGAACGATACAACTTATTGGAATTTTGATTAATAATTACGACAAAATAAAATCAAACGGCTACAATTTGAACTAAAAATATTTCAGTGGGAGCGTGTTTTGTAGGATAGTCTGTGCAAATAACAGGAATACTGTTTTCAAAGCCGTTCGACTGTTGTGTCCACGGGTCGAATTTAAATACAGTTATAGGTTAGAGTCTAAAGAACGTTCAGTGACTCACTGCTACGGTCAGATACCGTTGCGCGAACAGCGATCAGTGAACAGCGAAACTTACGGCAGTTTGTGCGGGGCGCTCTTGGCGTGTGTGTCGGACTGTCGGTCGATAAGATGAAAGAACATCGGACAAAAGCGCTAAGGGTTACGACCACAAATAATATACACAGGTAATCTATTGTTGGTGCTGCACTATTTAATTTATTTACGTTTATACACAAAGTAATTACCGTACTATATATTTGGAACGAAGGACATTTCTATAAAATTAAGGAAATGTTTTAAAAGTTCGGGATGTTTAAGTTATCTAATTAATTATAGATTAAATTATAGGTAGAATAAAATGTATACAATATTGTGAAAATGTTCATCGTGTCGGGTCAACAGTGTTACAAAAATATAATTGATTAAAATTACGCGCTTATATTACAGTGTACTACATTGGGTCCGTGTGTTAATAAGTAGGCTATTAATTGGTGGGGCTCAAGATGCGTGTGTTGTCCCTATTTACTATCCGAGAGTTAAAATGATTCAACTAGTTAGAAAATATTTGTAGAAAAGTTGTGTTTTAATCTAAAAAGCGTTTTTTACGCGATTTGATCCCTAAAACCTTTAATTCTTATTTAAAACGAAATCTGTTCAACAGTTTCTGAAAAATACGTACTTTTATGGGTTATTTACACAAAATCTATCGTTTTTTTACACAGTCTTAAAAAATGTTCATCACTAAGGAAATAATGGCACAGCCTTCACTAGCATCAGATTCGAGTTTGCAGACTTTCTAATGCAGGAGATCTATCCACACTCCGTTATTCCATGACAATAATAGGACAGTGGGGAAAACGGTTTTCAAGTCGATGTTCTAGGATTTTGAATAATTTTATCGAGGTGATTCGACGTATTATTGAACTGGAAATGGAGATTTTGCACGAGAGATATTTCAAAAAAATGGCGGGCTAGTAAACATTTTGAAATCATATTTTACAAATTGAAAGTAAAACCGAAATATAAAATTCCATGTGATCTCTCTTTACCGAATGTAATGAAATGAACTGAAGTAGGCCTATAACTATTAAAGTCGCAATTGTCCTGAAAATCTTTTATAGGCCCTACATATAAATAAATTTGAAGTGTCTTTGAATTCGAAATAAATATTTTATTTCTGAGCTCATTCGTATGGTTATTCACACTTTACCAAAATCTAAACGTGCATTTTTTCAATTTTTTATCTGTCCGGGCTAATCTCCAGAATGGCTGAAACAAATTTGACGAAACTTTCATTTGCATGTAGAGGACTGTTTAGAGATTAATCTAGACTAAATTTTACCCCGGAAATATTTAGGGTTATTTTTAAAAAAATTTACAAAATTAGGGGGGGTTTGAGATCGGACGTGACACGCGACCATTATAAATAAAACAACTGATTCGGATCAAAAGCTTAACACTTTGACAAGCTCGTCCGTTTTAATTTATTGTATACGCTGGTTTAACTGTTAAATATATATCAAAACAGTATGCAATAATGAGAAATGTACTCGTAGATGTTAAATACACCTCAAAACCTGATTTGTAATGTTTATGTTCATTCGGGAGTTATGAGTAGCAAACTGGCGGATAACGGGATTTTTATGGTGCATAGCATAGCTAATAAATTGACGTAGGCATAAAACGGATACAAAGATCGATTTGGGCGAAACTCATTGCGTTGCGTTTTTGGGCCATGGAACTCGGATCTATAATAGTTTAATAGTTTTTATAGTGCGTGTAATGGTAGGGCCTAAGTCGCAATATTTCTTTTATTTATTTAATCACATCTGCGAGCGATGCCTCAGGTACCGGCTAGACAATATAATAGCCTCAGTCGAGAATATAATAGACAATTTATGGACATCAAAAGTTGACGACATTACTGTAATTCGTAATCATACAAATGGTTTCATCCGATTTCAGTTTCACTTGGGCAAAAAGCGAAGATTAATGCTTGAAATGAATACGCCAACCATATGTATTAGTTGTTGTACACGGAATTTACACCAACCTTCATCTATAACCAACGTAACATACCGCTACCGAATTATACAAACGGGAAAAAGTCAAATCCAATAAGAAAATCCCCAACATTCACTCAAATTGCCGAAATTTCTAAATAACAATTTATATTTCTTCTAACCCATTTCAAGCAACTAAAAATGGAATTTCAGCGTGACTAAAAATGTGCACTTCCTGTAAATTTATTTCTCTGTAACTGATTTATTGGCTTCTATAGAATATACATGATCCTAGGACTTGTCTTGAAACTATTTCCTTAGATAAAACATATGGGCCGGAATGGCATTGGCTCAGAAATATTTAATTAAATAATTCGTAATATTTGGCTTAATCGTTTAAAAAAAAATGTTAAATTGATTTTGTCTCGTCATATTGGAACCCATGAAAACTATGGATTTCATAATTCTTTAAAATGATTTAATTAGATTTAGGTTTAGTGGGGGTAAATAGCAACAGGAAAAATTTACTACAGAGAGAAAAAGTTTGTGTTTGTACGATTTAATTTAAAAGCTTAGAAAAATGAAAAAATAACATGTGTTGTAAAAACACAATTTTTTGGTGATTTTTGTGGATAAACCGTTAACTATAAACCAAAACAATAACGAAGAAATAAGCAGAAGAAATGTTGGCAATGAGAAATTAAAAAAATGTTTGCGATAAAATATAACCAACCTTCTGTCCATTGTGGTTGTCTTAAAACAGCTGTTTTAATTGAAGAAATTTGAGATAAAACTATATTTTAAGTTGAGAACATACATTATAACAACATGCAAAAGAAATGTTTTCAAATAAAATTTTTTTAAATATTTGCAATAAAATGTGAATAATTGTCTATCCGTTGTGATTTTCTTAAAACAGCTGTTTTAATTGAAGAAATTTGAGATAAAACTATAACAACATGGGGAAAAAATTTTGGCAATGAAACATTAAAAAAATGTTTGCTATAAAATATGACTGTAGTTGCCGACAGCCTAACTCTTAACCAGGAAAAGGTTAGGGTCTTCCGCCCAGCCAACCCTAATTAGTGACACTTGGCTGCACTCAATGAAAACAAGTACTAGGTGCCTAATACCAAAAGCATTGAAGAAACAACACTATAAGAAGCGAAACCCCCATGTTATCAGAGGTAACACTTTTCAACAGTCGAAAATGCCTAGTTTGGATCGAGGCCAACAGGTACCGCCAGCAGCATCGCCGCGCGGACTGTACCTTCTTTATTGGGACTGTACATTACGTGCCCGCCCCTACTGTCAACTTCACAGAGACCAAATAGTTTTGTCGATGCGTAAACGTAAACAACTGCTATGCTCTCCTTAGGTGACTTAGCCTATGGGTTGAGTTATCTTTAATTTAAAAAAAAAAAACAGGTTTTAGAGGAAAGATGTGGGATTCTACCCATCTCATTTTCTACGTGAAATATATTTTTACGTAATTGTACACATTGAAAAAGTAAAATGCAAACTTACTTTAATTCAGGAATAATCTGACATAAAATTTTCAGTAAGCGAGGATTTTTTAATTTTTCAAGTTACGATGTTTCGTCAGCGGGAAACTTGTAGGAAATTACAAGTACTAAAATTGTTGTTTAAACATGTTTTGTCTCCAAAAACCCGTTTTGGTTTTTAAGTTAGTTGATTAACGACAATAAAATTTCGCTCGAAACTAAAAGGTCCTGCCACAAACGCTCCATTGGTCCGATCACGCTATTCTATTTATTTATTCTGGATTCACGTTTTTATTCATTAGTTTTCATAATAAAGTATATTTTAGTATTTGTTTTTTATTGCGTTTGTAAATCATTTCGTTAATTTATAAAAGTTTTTTAAATCCTATTTTAAAGTGAGAAAACAATAACTGAAAGAGAAGAGCATCTCGTAGCATATACAGGAATGTTCCATAACTATCGCCCCCTCTACGTTTTGTAAAATTGCAAATAGGATACGGAAATGTTTATAGTTTATATGATATTAAAGAAGTTTGGGGACTCAAAAATAACAAATTCATGCAAACCCCACTAGTGATTGTAAATTGTGTAGGCCTATGCTTGGTTTCTTAAGAGCTTTGTAACATTATATTTGTGTGTATGTTGTTTTCCAATGTATGTATGTGTATATTCATGGTGATTATTTATTGTAACAAAATGTTAGGTTATACAGGATTTTCCATAACTATCGCCCCCTCTACGTTTTGTATAGTTGCAAATAGATTTGTTTAGATTTTCCTACGTGATTGAATGTCTTTTTTAGAGTTTTTTCTAAAAACATAAATATAGGATTTTAATCAGCACATTTTGTTTTTACGCGGCCTTATAGCTAGCTTGGTTTCCCCAAAATCGATCAAAACGTAAAATAACATAAACGTAACTGGTCCAAAGCCACGCGGTGGACTTTAAATTGGGGGCATCTTCTCATCCGAGGCCGATGGGCGAGTTTTTACGCTGCGAGCGAAGCGAAGTTCATAACCCGTGCTACTTGTTTACATTACGGTAGCTCAATCCCTTACGCGAAGAATAAGCGTACACCTAGTTATGGAACAGTCGGTATAATTATTTCGTAGTCTATGTGTACCATACTTTGCTTTGAATTATTTTAGTTGTTTTTTACGTGATCGATTGTAAATAGTTTTGTAATAATATAAAGATTATTATTATTTATTTATTTCTGGGTTTTTTCTCCCAGTTCAAAATATTGGCCATAAAACTAAATCTTTTAGAGCTTTTTCGCCAAACTGTCATAAGTATTGCCTGGAAAACAAAACTTTGTATAAGCTTTAAGTTATACCAAAAGCAGTAATGAACATCTAATACCTTATTTGAGAACGGCTGAAATATATATGCTTGGTGTCAAAACAAAAACTGTTTTGCTATTTTACCTAAGTTTTTGTATATTTCGTTAAATATTTTACCAATTTTAAGTCCGATTTTAAGAAATATTTACGAAGTGTTTATTTGTTAATTACTGTTGCATGCATATTTTACATTTACCTTGTATGGGATATTTTTTCAACAAAACAAACTTAGAAGACTTTACAATATTTTACAGTAATAGATTATCAAATCAAATTCAGGAAAAACCCATGTTCAAATAATGTTAATTGGAGATTTAAGATAATTTTTATACAGTATTTGACATAACATTTTTTCGTTAAGTTACAAAAAAATCATTTACTACTTAAAATTGTTTTTAATTCATTAAAAAAAGTATTAAATTTATGCCACATTTTATAATTTGGTTATTAAAAACATTATCAATAATAAATCATTATTCAACAGTACTGTATAATATAGTTGCAACGTGCGCCAAATATTGAAACATGTGCTTGCTCCCTCCAAAACGAAAACTAAATTATTCTCTTCGTTGGGGATGTTGAAAGGAGGTCAAAGCAGTTTGTGCCAGACAGTGCAAGAGGCAGATATATTCGCGGTCTGGTGGCGCGGCGAAATTTAAACTCTGCCTATAACGTCAGTTTCGTCTCAAGGAGCAGCAAAAGACTAGTGGCGCTCCGAGTGACTTCGAAATGAACTAACATGCAAGCGTCCGCTTATAGCCCATTAGGTTTCGCTTCTTATAGTGTTGTTTCTTCAATGCCAAAAGTCAGTTAAATTATTGTCCAAAATTATTAAAAACCATTATCATATTACGTTTTCTATTTCAATTTCGATTATTTTTATACTAAATTTCATGTAAATCGGACAGTTTTGACCAACTTGTACCGCCAACCATCTATCCATTGTGATTTTCTTAAAACAACTGTTTTAATTGAAGAAATTTGAGATAAAACTATATTTTAAGTTGCTAACATACATTATAATAACACGGGAAGAAATGTTGGTAACGAAAAGATATAAAACTATGCCCGTGACTGCATTTATCTATTAAAATAACTATTGTAAACTTACCACTTACAGTGGGAATATCAATAGAAAACAGCTTCAGAGAGAGCAAATACAACTTTCAAGTTAATATTAGTTTTATATTTTATGTATTTATTTTCAGATATTTGTTTGATTTATTTTCTAAAATACGATGTACTTAAACATTTAGATATTGTTTGTTTATTACAAACAAACAATTTAACATCAAACCTGCGCATCTGTCTGAAACTAAACATTTAATGTTGTGCTAAGCATTATTTGGACTGTTGGATCTGATCTCAGAACTGAGAACTATATAAATGTATTAACTATGACAATGGTGTAACGTTTCTCGGCCAGGCCCTCCCGCAAAAACATTAATGAGGCCCCAGTTTATTGAGCACATTTTTTAAACACAAACAAGAACGACCATGGGCTGTCTTTATTTGGACAAATAAAATAATAATATAGTGTTTTGACTGTTGGATTGTAAAGAATAATTTATATTTTCTTTTTAGTTGGTTTTGGCAAACAGTCTCTCTTTTCTTCTCGCTTTTTTTATGCAAACACTTCAATTCCGGATTTCTAGCTCGTTCATTTTCAATACTCAATAAGCTGACGCCACTCAGTCTCTCTTGGATCATTGTGCTCCTTAATAATAGTTTATCTGATTTCAGTGCCATTCTAAAAGAGTTGATTTGAAAACTAAGGTCGACACTCAAATCCTCTTCATATTCGTTGACCAGACTTTCACTTTCTTAGCCAATTCAACATCGGTTGCCTTCAATAAAAATGTCGGAGAAACAACTGAGAAAAGGCTACTGATTTCTGTCATAGATTCGAACCTAAATGTTAACTGTTAAATCGCTGTGTCCAGAGTTGCATAAATAACAGATACTTTGAAATATTGTTCGCTGTCTATCAACCTCTCGTCTTGACAAAGTTCAGCAAAATGCTTCTTTACGTTTTTATTTCTCAAAAATCAAAAATCTTCTGTTACAAACAATACATTTTAATATAAGAAAAATGTGTATTTTTATTTTTAAAGATATGACATGGTTGTAAAATAAAATTACAAATAATGTTATAGTTAAATTTATTTTTAATAACAACAAATGGGGTCTGCAGGGGTGTACGTTACTTCACTGATGAAAAATTAAAAAGTAACCTATAAATAAAATACATAATAATTACATGGCTCAATGGTGTAAACAAACTACAAATTTAGATTACAAGGAATTTTATAGACATACCATCGCATTGATCTCACAAAGTTTTCCTAATCATAAACTATTTGTCAAGAATTCATTCATTGTTATTCTTCTCTATTTATATAGATCGTTTCTAAATTGCGTTAAAAACTTTAGTATATTGTTCCTTTTTTTCAAAATAAGTAAAAAGTCTTATTGGTCAGGAAATAGTTTCTTGGCTTGCCGCCGTTGTGAGTTTTGAAAAATTTTAATGTAATACCGTTCAGGTATATTTTACTAAAACGAAATTTTGTATAGTTGTTAATACAAATACAACGTTCTTATTTAAAATCAACAATCATCTAATCGGCGACCGTTTGAAATTTTCAAAGTGCAAATCTCCAAAACAGACAAACTTACAAACAAAATGCAAAGAATGCATTTTCATAAAATTTTTAATTTCTAATCGAACGTTTTTTATTTTAATAAAAAAAAATTATAAAGTTACACGAAATATAGTCATTAAGTTATAGTCACATCAAAGTAAGTTATCTTAATACGGGTAATGGACAAGAGAAAATACTTACGTAACACCAAATACATACACTTCTTTATCGATTGAATATGAACTTTTCAGTAGCAATTTTCATCAAGAACCATCCCCAGTTGACGGCTTTGACGCGACTGCATAAACATATAAGAGACGAAAAAGTTGTCCTTTTAAGCTGGGTTTTCCTAGCTCCGAACTTTCTGCGGAGCCTACTCAACAACATGTAATAGAACGGGGACGTTTTCCTAAAACCCTCCGCGGTCCGCAGTGCGCTCTGCGCAACCGGACGACTCCTCTGAGAGCAGTCAAGTGCGTACCGCGGAGCGCAACAGAGCTATTTTTGGGCACTAGTTTTAGTTTTACAAGAGAGTGCTGTATGAATATTATTGATATAATATCTACAATGTCTAATAAGTCACGGCTAGTGGGGATGAATAGCTTATCGAGCTCGTAGGTGGTTATCCAATACTGTAGAATATGGCCGATAAACAGTTTAAAAACACCATGAAGAAGGACCTTGTATGGCAGGAGATTGGCCTTTTGATCAACAAAAGTGGTACGTAATTCTTTTTTGTTCTTTATTTGGGAAGTTGTGACGAAAAGTGGACAGACAATGTGGTTGCTGTCTGTATTAAGGCTCGGGTCCCTAATTTTAAAACGACGAAGTTTTGTACAATTTCAATTTTAACCTAACTTAACCATACCTTCACTTTTAAGCATATTTTTGTGTTATTTTCGTCAAAAACGATTGTCAAGTAAAATAGATTGTGGGTGTTGATTGCTAAGGTTTTTTGCAATATCTCTTTTTGCAACTGAGTAAAATATTAATAAAGTTTACTATTTATATAATACGTTTATGAAAACAAAACAACAGTTTTTGAAAATGTATTCGGCAGTCAATATCTGCATATGACAGTACTTCAAAATGAAACCAAATTTTTTATTTATTTCTCGAATTAATGGAAAAAATTACTTATTCTGTTATTGCTCTTATGGGAATCAGATTCAATATGGCGGCCCTTAACCAATCCAAAATCAACGATAATCAGATAGTAAAAGGAATATATTTATGTAGTAATAATACACTACAGTAAAACTCCGGTTAACAGAACTAAAGGGGGGGGGGGGGGGTTCGGACAACGATTTTTTCGGTTAAGCCATGAACATCTAACACTATAGTTTTGAAAGATTTTGAAAATCAAACGAATTCAAAAATCTCTTTGTAAGCTACACTTATGTTCTTTATTTAAGTTAAAATTACATTGTGTGTAAAGTACATCACAATATACTCATTAAATTAACCGCAACAGTTTTCAATAAACTTCCATTTTCGATTTCATTGATAACAGCTAATTTACCAGCGAAAGTAATCACGACACGCTTCCGCTTACTGTTAGTCGCCATAGCACAAAAATACACTCGCAAAGGAAATAAAAAACTACTTGTGTCATGATATTAGGAGGGGTGGGAGAGTTAGCAGTGTTGTTTTATGTAGTTTTAAACTGATAAAAAGTAAAATACGCAGCGAAACTGCGCAGCTAGGAAAGCATTACCGCGCAGCGCACTGCGCTGAGAGGTCCGCAGTGCGCTGCGCAAAAAGTGCGGAGCTAGGAAAACCCAGCTTTAGGCGGGTTAGGCCCAATTCACACAGAACGAACGTGGGGCGGAGGTGTGGGACGGATGAGACACGCAGTCCCTTCCCGTCTCTCCTATGTAAACAAATCGCCCGATGCACACACAAGCGACGTGGCTCTGGCGGCCGCCCTCCCACGACCGCCATGCCTCTTCCCTGTCTCTCGTGGCGTTTCGGAAGTAGCATGTCTGTAGCGCGAAAGTTGTCTGGAATCTGGATGACAAAATATTGTGAATTGTGTTGATTTTTGCTTGTCAACTTTGTTTTGTGTTGTTTCTTGTTGTGTTGTACTATTGTTTACTATGTGAGACGATATTGAATTCAATATTAGATTTTGTGAGGAAGTTGCTATCCATATTGTAACATAAATAACTACAGATAAACATTGTTGTAAGTTCAACCAAAACGTCTACTGAAAAGTTTTCTCACCACTGTCCCGCCACTTCTGTGTGTATTGCACACGCCACGTCTCCGCCCGACGTCCGTTCTGTGTGAATTGGGCCTTACACACTGGTGCCTAAGACATTTGTCTCGTCTGATGAAATTAAATGCGACATGTATGTTGCATACGTGTCTCGTGACTCATGTCTGTTGCATGACCATGGGTGCTGTGGTGAGTTGAGCGCAATATGTCATCAGAGGAGTACGAAGTAAGGTTTTAAATGCAGTTGGAATTGTTCTCTTAAAAGCCTCCATACCTTTTCCTGTTCATTCCTGTCGCTCTATTCCTTAAGGTTGTGGTTATAAACTACTGGGTGTTCTTCCACAGCAATGACAAACTCAACGTTGACTTGTTCATTATTTGGTAACGGCATTTTGACATCAATGTTAAACACAATGCACAGAACATAATCACTGAACGCAGCAAAAATGTTGAGACACTTTTTTTGTCGCCCTTTTAATTCCCTATCGGATGGTGTAGCTGCCAAAACAATCGGTCGAAGGATAACAGTTAAGTTGTGTCTAATAATTGGTTTATTTAACCCGGGCTACAGTAATCAAACTATAACTCTGTATAGTTTTATAGTTTGGTTACTGTTAGTAGCCCGTGCATCACTGAGGATGGCGACATTGTCGTTGAAACGCGTTTGAGGTTAGTAAACGTATTTATTGTAAGATTTTGTGTTCAGGTTTTATTTTATCTAAGTATATTTTTGCACTTTTTGAAAAGTACGAGCCTATTTTAACAGCTGACGTTATTTAAATAACTAATACAATAAAATAACTAATAATTGCTAGAACTAGGAAACTTAACACTCGTCTAGAGGGGGACTCAGCCAGTGCAGCAGTATAAATAAAATCGAATAAGTGAAAGTTTGGATTAGGTGACCTACGCAACTGAGCTTAACGTGCATTGCACTGGCAGTAGACGGCTGCTACACGGCAGGACGAAAGCATTTTGCCGTGACCGTGTAATGTGAAAGTTTGCATTAGGTCACCTACGCAACTGAGCTTAAGGTTGCGGGCTATGCAGATTCAGATTCTACATGCAAAAATTAGTCGAAAATGTAGTACAACATGTTTTCGATTTCGGTTTAGTTTAGCCGTAATCCGCCATTTCCTTTTTACAAAAACTCACTGTCACTCAGGAAATAGATAAGACATCCAGTTCAAAATTGGAATAAGCATTTTACATGTTACGATTAACAAGTGTACCAAACTCAAAGAATTTATTTTTATAATTTTCAAAATGGCGGCCGTTACAAATTTTTAACGTGGAATATCTTGTAAACTTGACAAAAAATGTACAATACAAAGCATTTTCCTTTTTTTAACGACAGACAAAATTTTTTGTAGTTTCAGTAGGTCAAAGGATAACCGAGTTATCGACAAAAAACTAAAAACAAATTTCTCGGTAATTGTCTACAACAACCAAAATTAGCTTAAAACCATCATTTTTTTTAATTTAAAAATTGTTTTTAGTTATTTTTGTAGCGGGCAATGCAGATTCAGATTCTACATGCAAAAATAAGTCGAAAATATAGTAGTATAAAACATTTTCGATTTCAGCTTAGTTTAGCCGTCACCGTGTAATGTAAAAGTTTGCATTAGGTCACCTACGCAACTGAGCTTAAGGTTGCCGTGGATTGCGGTGGTAGTAGACGGCTGCTACACGGCAAGGCGAAAGCATTTTGCCGTCACCGTGTAATGTGAAAGTTTGCATTAGGTCACCTACACAACTGGGCTATGCAGATACAGATTCTACATGCAAAAATAAGTCGAAAATGTAGTATAACATTTTTTCGATTTCGGCTTAGTTTAGCCGTAATCCGACATTTCTTTTTTACAAAAACTCACTGTCACTCAGGAAATAGATAAGATATCGATTTCAAATTTGGAATAAGCATTTTACATGTTACGATTAACAAGTATACTAAACTCAAAGAATTTATTTTTATAATTTTCAAAATGGCGGCCGTTACAAATTTTTAACGAGGAATATCTTGTAAACTTTACAAAAAATGTACAATACAAAACATTTTCCTTTTTTAACGACAGACAAAATTTTGTGTAGTTTCAGTAGGTCAAAGGATAACCGAGTTATCGACAAAAAACTAAAAACAAATTTCTCGGTAATTGTCTACAACAACCAAAATTAGCTTAAATAAAACCATCATTTTTTTTAATTTAAAAATTGTTTTTAGTTATTTTTGTAGCGGGCAATGCAGATTCAGATTCTACATGCAAAAATAAGTCGAAAATATAGTAGTATAAAATTTTTTCGATTTCAGCTTAGTTTAGCCGTCACCGTGTAATGTAAAAGTTTGCATTAGGTCAAATACGCAACTGAGCTTAAGGTTGCCGTGGATTGCGGTGGTAGTAGACGGCTGCTACACGACAAGGCGAAAGCATTTTGCCGTCACCGTGTAATGTGAAAGTTTGCATTAGGTCACCTACACAATTGGGCTATGCAGATACAGATTCTACATGCAAAAATAAGTCGAAAATGTAGTATAACATTTTTTCGATTTCGGCTTAGTTTAGCCGTAATCCGCCATTTCTTTTTAACAAAAACTCACTGTCACTCAGGAAATAGATAAGATATGGAGTTCAAATTTGGAATAAGCATTTTACATGTTACGATTAACAAGTATACCAAACTCAAAGGATTTATTTTTATAATTTTCAAAATGGCGGCCGTTATAAATTTTTAACGTGGAATATCTTGTAAACTTTTCAAAAAATGTACAATACAAAACATTTTCCTTTTTTTAACGACAGACAAATTTGTTTGTAGTTTCAGTAGGTCAAAGGATAACCGAGTTATCGTCAAAAAACTAAAAACATAATTTCTTAATTGTCTACAACAACCAAAATTAGCTTAAAACCATCATTTTTTTAAATTAAAAATTGTTTTTAGTTATTTTTGTAGCGGGCTATGCAGATTCAGATTCTACATGCAAAAATAAGTCGAAAATATAGTATAACATTTTTTCGATTTCGGCTTAGTTTAGCCGTAATCCGACATTTTTAATAAAAAAAAATGTATAACTCAAAAGCCCTTGAAGATATTTTTATGAAACTTGGTATACACTTTAACTCTATATAGCTGTAAACATTTTCCAAAAATATCTTTGATCAGATTCTTCAATTTTCAAAATGGTGGCCATTTAAATTTTTTAAAGTCAAATTCCATGAAAACCAGCTACTAACACAAAATTTTACTAGACTCTAAATTTGCAAGTACATCTGTCTCTACGCTTGGCGTAATGGAAATAGAAGACCTAATTTAAAGCAAGAAACTCAACGTGACCCCTGCCTTTTCTTCATCGTGTACGAAAATACATAAACTTAACCAATTTCGCCCGAATTACGATGGTTAAAACATCATTAAGCGTTCTATCAAAATTGGGTTAGCAGTTTTTAAAGTTAAATCTTAATAAACAAACGCCTGTATACTTTTCCATTTAAAACGTAGTCTCCACTATACGGACAAAAAAATTAAAATAGTTCTATTTGATTTTTATATTTCGTCACTTATTCGTAAAAATGAGAATAGCATATATTTAGAAATGCATAAAATGAAACAATAATAAATTTACATGTTATGTTATTTATATACAGAACATTTATATTACATGTTTAATATTAGTTTATATTTGCCCACAAATGTGAGCTTTCAAAAATTATATCTTATGGATCTTTAATGCAAATAAAGAAAGATAAATGCTCAGATTTGATATATTTACTTAAAACAACGCGTATAGAATGCATCGGCGAGACGTTTTCCGATTATATTCAATATACAAGGTGGTCGGAACCAAATGTTAAAAACTTCGGGAAATGGTTCTGTGGGTTAAAATAAAGAGTAAATAAAGAATAATATTTTTTCGAAAAACGCTTCATTTTCCAAATATCCGCCATTTTGTTTCTTTTACTAAATAATTAATATCTAGAGAACGGTTTAACCGATTGAGTTCAAACTTAGCATGAAGTTTAACGTAACAATGATTAATCTTAAGAAAAATAACGATTATATTCAATCATGCGTTTTAAAATGGCGGTGCATTGTAAAACGCCCCGCCGATGCATTGTATACGCGTTTGTTTTAAGTAAATATATCAAATCTGAACATTAATCTTACTTTATTTGTAGCACAAGAGATATAAACTGAGTCGGTTACTGATCTTTGAACGGAACACTTCGGTCTTGAAGCAAATAGCAATTGTACGGGTTTTCAATAACATTATTGTCCGTGCACAAATCTATTTATTATTTAACTATCGCTGTTTATTATTGTTATTTAGCGTTGTTTATTTTGTATTGTTTATATTTGTATAATTAGGTTTAATGGAAGGCAGTGTCATATCAAAGTTATGGGGTAGAAAAGTTATTCCTGAAGTAAAAATGACAACATAGGCCTAGTTTTCGTTTACAGCACTAACTAAATTATTGAGGTCAGCTGATTTTCATATTCACTAAATTAATTGGAACAGCTGATATCAAATCATCGCGTAATATTGATAGACACAATTTTAATACACTACTACCGATACTTTTACATGAGTAGGCCTACTTTTTAAATAATAAGTTATAAGTTTATTTATTTTACTTAATACTTGTAAATAGTAGCAAAATGTAGATTTTATTGTTACTCATGTTTATTTCTTTGTTAAAATAGTTATTATATCTATCGTTATAAGTTATTTCAACGTTAATCGTGAACAAGAAACAGGTCCGCGAGCGTTACCGATATCAGACAGACAAAAATTGAGATAAGGCTTGTTTCGGATTCTTTGGTGTATGAAATGTAAATAAACGAAAAATCACAACAGTCTACAAACAAAACTCTTATTCTATTTAAATATAGATATAAAAAGTGCCATATCTATACAGTATTTACAAGTAATACAACACAAAGTTGTCGCGACAACGTTGATAGTAAGTAGACTCTTGCGTAGTGTCTCTTATTTTAATGCGCGCACTCACTAACACGCTCCTCCATCGCACAGGGATCATCCGATTGTAATTAAACTTACATATTTCTTATCTAGAAGAATTGAGGATTCCAACGGAGTAAACAACGTACAGATCGGTCAGTTAACAGATTTATAAAAATACAAAATATAATCAGCCAAAAAAATCGGAACATGAAAAAGTTACTAGGCCTAATCGTAAACTTTTTTTATTTTTGGGGTAGAAACAAACATCAAGCGAGAAATATGTTGGAAATGAGTTGATTAAAAACTTTTATTTAAAACTTTTTTTGAATACGGTCTTTGGTTTTCTCACGATTTAACCAAATCCTTTAAGGATTTGATTTAAAGGTTAAACGCGCGCTTTCGATATCGCCACCGCCGCCGTCACGTAAAGGTTGCGATATTCTTCATTTGGTAAACAGTGCTATAAATTAGTTTGGTGGCAACATTTTTTGTTCATATCCGATCACCTCCCCTGGTGATGATCGACATGAGTTACATCTAGTCAAAAAGATTTGCTATTTTTTCAAAATACGATGCCATGATTTAGACCGGACTCAATCCATGGATCAAAATAAAGCTTCAGTGGGCCTAAGGCAGAAATTAAATAAGTTTTTTTTTAATAGCACGTAAGATGCTTATGAACAGCTGTTTAGTATTATATTATAATAAAATATCATTTAAAATTGGGTTTTAAATTCATTTTGAATATTAACCTCTTCCCTGTGTCATTTTAGATGCTATATGTTGGTTCCACTTGTAATTCAGTTTAATAATTAAAAACAGCGGCAATGAAACGAATATATATTTCCAAAATAAAAGCAAGAGTAGCTACCATAGACCACTTCCTGCATGTAAAATAATAATAAGTCATAGTTCAGCTTGTTAATACAATCAATTCGTGTTATATAACAAAGCGTCGCGTCAGTTCACTGAAGTTGTAAAGACTGAACTGAGAAGTGCAACGCGAATCGGTTGAGCGCGGGAAACGTTGTTACCTCTACAGAAAAAATAAATCATTTTATAAAAAATTATCTAATTATCTACAACTGGAAGTTTCTTTTTAACCCGAAAACTAAAAACGTGTGACTTTTTCGTGTCACACTTTTAAAACACTAAATATTTTTCATTACTACAAATCAAATAAATTAAAAAACTACAAGAATTTTATACTGTTAGATTCCGTAGTTCATGTAGATAAATAATATGTACATTTTATTCTAATTAATTACATGAATCTGGTGAGGCGCAAAATCGTGTATACGACCAAGGGTTGGGGTAAAGACCTTTTTCTTGAGCACAGCCCGAGCGTTCCAGGTGTATTAATAGAGTTCTATGAGTTTCCCTCGATATATTTCTAAATTTCATATCATTATCAAAAAGTAGAGCAAATTTATGAGGCAGTAAAACAATTCGAATGAGTTTGTGTAATATGCTCACTGTGTGCGTCACACAAATGAGAAATATGTGATTTAAGGCATGCAAAACCTCTTTACTGTTTCAAACCTTTGTATTATGACTGAACATACCTTTTAAATCAATATATAGAAGAAAACATATTATATGATTAATTAAAACAAGTTTTATATGAACACATTTCACTTGAAGAATTTAGTGGTGAAATAGATTAGAATATAGAATAGAATTTATTTTGGGCGAAGTTAGGACCATTAGGTCCTCTCTTACACTTAACCCATATAGGCTACAATTAAAATTTTTAAACATATTGACATAATTAACTTAATTCTAAAACAAAACATAAATACACAATAAAGACAAAGAAAAATCCATATAAAATCACAAGAATTAAAAAAGAAAAATCCTAAGCTAATATAGTTTCTTAAACCTTAAAAATAAAATAGAAACATATTTATTGAAGTGAAAAAAAATATACTTATAACAACATTCACGCTCACATTCATTCATCATAAATTTAAATAAGCAAATGAAACAAATTCCAAGGTAGGTAAGGACTATCCGGGGCAATCAATAGAATATTGAATGACTTATAGTATACAAAAATCTAAATCTATTTTTTAAAGGATGCGTTCAATTGAAGTTAGTATATTAATTGAAATATATATTTTCGTTGGAAAAATTAAATTTTAAAGATTTTCTTAGTTGTTGAAGAAATACAGGGTATTTCTTAAATAGGATGCCAAACTTCTGGAGTGGGTACCTTACATAAAAACAAATAAAAAAGTTCCTGTAAACATGTGCCTAAAATGGCGGCTGCTTAAAAATTTCAAAACTAAATTACTCCAAACCGTACATTTTGACAAAAAATATTAAGATACCTTTTTTTGTAGGTCTTTTAATACCATATCATATGGTGTAACTTTCAAAACAATCGGATGAAGGATAATAGTTAAGTTATGTATAATAATTGGTTTGTTCAACTCGGCACCCTATACGAACACAGTAATCACAACAATATTGTAATTATTATATAAATTATATCTGCTAGGATAAATACGACCAGTTTGAGTACAATTTTCCGCCAATCCTTGCTTAACCCTTTTATGTGAGTTTGTCGACGCGTTTCGGAGTTCCTCCATTTTGGCTAGGATTGGCGGAAAAGTGTACTCAAACTGACAACAATATTGTATGTACATATGTTGTTATTATCTTTAACTTACCTATCATTCATTCGATTGTTTTGGCAGTTACACCGTCCGATAGGGAATCAAAAGGGCTACACAAAAGTTACCTTGACATATTTTGTTAAAATGCACAGGTTTTGAGTAATTTAGGTTTGAAATTTTCAAACAGCCGCCATTTTGAAAAGCACGATTGGATATAATCGTTTATTTTTCTTGAGATAGAACATTGTTAGGTTAAACTTCTTGCCAAGTTTAAACTCAATCGGTCAAACATGTCTCTAGATATGAATTATTTTGTAAACAAAAAACAAAATGGCGGATATTTGGAAAATGAAGCGTTTTAGGGCATATGTTTATAGGAACTTTTTTATTTATTTTTATGTAAGGAACACACTCCAGAAGTTTGGCGTCCTACTTAAGAAACACCCTGTATATATGTTTTAATTAAAACTAATTCGAATTATTAATTAATAACTAATGAATACGAATAAGTAATGAAATGGGATAGCTACCCTTAAAATTAAGTAAAGCAATAACGAAGCATTCCCGGGTCCATTTATTTAGTAAGAAAAAACTTGCAAAGTTAAAAACAAGAAAATCTTTGCAAGGATAAACATTTTAAAATGATTTCGATAGTTGAATCAATTCAGGCTTTCAATTAAGTAAACTAAGAATAAGAGGGCGGCTAAGTGGCCTGGCAGAAGACGTACCACTTTAAACTATAGATAGAACTATTCTGCTGGCCAAAGGACATAGCCGTATTTTCGTTCTCACTACTTATTTGGGCCGACGCGTTTTGGATAGGGACTTGGTCTTGTTTTTCACATTTATGTTTTTTATGGATATTCAATTTCAGCAGTTTTAAACGGAATTTGAACTTTATTTGCATCTATTTAACGTTAGATGTAAATGCTTTTATTTAAAATTTTTCGTTTACTTTTTTTTTAACTTTTATCAGATTACGTAAAACGCCTATCTAAATTTCAAAAGGCAAATCGGCACATTAAATAATTTACAGTAAGTAGACTAGTACCTAGTTTTATTTTAATCTGGCAAACTTAGCGCGCCAGCCGCTAGGTAGCGAAAGGATTGATGAGTCATAGATGGGTGGACATTTTCAGCCAGCGCTGCCTGACGGCTGGCGCGCTAAGCTCGATTTGGCGGCAACCAACTTGGCTGACTATTCTCCATAAGCGTTGCGCTTCTTATAAGCGAATTTCCATAGGAAAAATGAGCTATTGCAGTGGCCATTATGGTGAGACCCAAGGTCGGGAGTAGCAAATGAGCACCGATCATGGTCCCCAGAACACGTTTTGGGGTTCAACAAAATTCATATATATATATATATGTGTGTGTGTTCGCACTCTAGCGGCCGTATTTTAAGTCCGATTTGGTTCAAATTTTGTCTATGTGGCTCGGACGAGTTCGTTAGCCAAAAAAATCCAACAACCGGAAGTACGTTTTTTGACCGGAAGTAACAATTTTTTTGAATTTTTGCTACGAGAATTAAATTTTTTTAGAGTTTTTTCTAAAAATATAAATGTAGGGTGTTATTCTGCACATTTTGTTTTTTTACGCGACCTTATAGCTCGCTTGGTTCCCCCAAAATCGATCAAAACGTAAAATACCATAAAAGTACCCTGTTCGAAGCCAAGTGTGCAAACTCGCGAGGCCACTAGGCGCAAACAAATTCTACTAATATATTGCGTACACACAGACAGCTGTTCAACGCCTTCTTGAGTAGACCTATTTCCCAAATTGTTGGTTGAAACTCTAAAACATAGGCCTATAAACTTGATTTTGGAAATTTGCTCAACTCACGTCAGCGGTCCAGCTGCGTGGTCGAATTATTGGTTCTGCATTCATCGCTTAAACGGTATAAATTATAATGTATGCCGTTATAAAGCGAGTGGAAATTGTTAAAAAAATAAATAAAATCAATGAAACCCATTAAAGCTGAATTTCATAAAAGCAAAGTTTAATAAAGTACATAGATTTACTTTTGCTGAAAATACTGAACAATTGTCAAGAAACGGATTATTCAAAATAATGTAAAAACAGAAATCGATATAGGAAATACTTTACTTTTAATAAAAACACGGTTCTACTCTTCCATACTTAAGAGGCATAAAGCAATTCTTTTTAAGTAGAAATAATTATAATTATAATTACATGCCGAGCGTATTGGTATTTTAAATGTAATATTGGGAGATCACACGAGTTTTTCTATCGGTCAGTTTAAAAGAATATAGTCTACCTAAATCAATAAAGAAATTAAAAATTTTCAATCGTTTTTATGCAATCGCACAACTTTACATGGTGTTTCTTAAATAGGACGCCAAACTTCTGGAGTGTGTTCCTTACATAAAAATAAATAAAAAGTTCCTATAAACATGTGCCCTAAAAAGCTGCGTTTTCCAGATATCCGCCATTTTATTTTTTGTTTACAAAATAATTCATAGCTAGAGAAAAGTTCGACCGATTGAGTTCAAACATGGCGTGAAGTTTAACCTAACAATGATCTATCTCAAGAAAAATGAGCGATTATATCCAATCATGCGTGTCAAAATGGCGGCTGCTTGAAAATTTCAAACCTATATTACTCATAACCCGTAAATTTTTACAAAAAATATTAAGATAACTTTTTTGTAGCCCTTTTGATTTCCTATCGTATGGTGTAACTGTCAAAACAATCGGATGAAAGATAATGTTTAAGTTATGTGTAATAATAATTGGTTTGTTCAACCCGGCATCCTATACCAACACAGGAAACAACAATATTGTATGTACAAATGCTGTTATTATCTTCAACTTACCTATTATAATCATTCAATTGTTTTGGCAGTTACACCATCCGATAGGGAATCAAAAGGGCTACAAAAAAGGTACCTTGACATATTTTGTTAAAATGCGCGGGTTTTGAGTAATTTAGGTTTGAAATTTTCAAACAGCCGCCATTTTGAAACGCATGATTGGGTATAATCGTTTATTTTTCTTGAGATAGAAAATTGTTAGGTTAAACTTCGTGCCAAGTTTAAACTCAATCAGGCAAACATTTCTCTAGATATGAATTATTTTGTAAAAAAAAAACAAAATGGCGGATATCTTGTAAACGAAGCTTTTTAGGGCGCATGTTTATAGGAACTTTTTTATTTATTTTTACGTAAGGAACCCACTCCAGAAGTTTGGCGTCCTATTTAAGAAACACCCTGTATACTTGTATATTTTGTATATTATTAATTGTAAAGTAGCCTATAGCCTAAACATTAAAGCATACGGTAGTGCGCCAGGAAAAGTTCCGGTGTGTTACTACACGAACTCATTCACGTTAATTTTACCCACTCATAACTTTGCTCGCTTTTATGATAATTATATGAATTTTAGAACACAGATTGATAGTCAAAAGATACAGGGGTTCAGAAATTGCAAATTTTATACTTACACACTCGTCACAATATTATGAAGCACTTCCAGTGGACATGGAGATTTGAAATTTGGCATAATGAAAGGTGTTAAGGTTAGGGGGAAATATTAAAAAAAAGTTTCTTAGTTCAACAAAGGAATTATCACCCCGGATTCAGTTAGGTGGTCTGAGTACATTTTGAACGTTTTCTTTTGTAAGATTTGTAAATTTTCTTGTCATACATTATTGACAGCGCCGCGCGAGGCCCATGCGACACATGCGGCCGCATGGCGCGCCAGCGTCTTTTTTAATATTTCGTTCTAAAATCATATTTTGATTTTGCTGAGCTATTAAACGGAAATATAAACTTTGGCTACCTGAATATGTAAAAATATTAAATTGAAAGTGTGAAGACTTTTTTGGAAACATGAGGTCGGAAAATGGACTGAATTGAGTTATTACAGACGCAAAGGAACTGGCCGAAAAACTGGGAATCAATCCAGAATTCTCTGATGAAGTTGTGGTAAGACCAAAAGGAAATTTTCCTACGAAGGTAAAGATGAACTTTTGAGGTCGGGAAAGGAATCTTTCAAAGTAAACGTTTTTTAGTTCTCGACACTGCAATTAATCCATTGACAGAAAGTTTGAACAGATGGGAAACCGCAGCAAACATTTTAAATTCCTCTATGGCATCAAACAATTAGAAAATTTGAAAAAGATGCAACCAGAGAAAAGTGCAAAAACCTGCAATCAGTTTTTTTCAGGTGATGGCAAGAGTGACTTCAATGGAGATGAACTGCAAGGGAAATCAACATTTACCTCCAATGTTGTCCAAAGATAGCTGCTCTGAAACAACACTGTCTGATGTTACAACAATCCCTGTAATTGATTATCTTTCCCAATGCGCATGTTGCCAAGAATGTTGCTTACCCTCCCGATATCAGTTGCCACCGGAAAAATGAGTTTTTCCAAATTTAAGATAATCAAAAATTACCTGCGATCGACCTTTTCTCATCAGGACCGACTAAGTGGAATGGCAACATTGGCAATAGAAAACCAAATTTTAAACACTATTGATACTGATTCAATTGAAAGACTTTGCCAAGCTTAAGGCGAGAAAAGTATGTTTTAAAAGTTTGTCCATATTTATTTATTTTATGAATGTATTTTATGAAACAGTACTAAATCTTGTTGAAGTGTAAATCTCTATAGGTGCACCTCGGCGTACTAAATATATTTGAGTTTGTATATACTGTAAGTG
>JAGFPH010000036.1:1580494-1615768 GCA_018207615.1 Philaenus spumarius
TTTTGAGTATTTAGTAATGATGGATGGTGAGTTTTGATGCTATATTATTGTACATTTGCTTTCATTTTCGTACAACTATTATCATTCATCCGATTGTTTTGAAAGTTACACCATCCGATAGAGAATCAAAAGGGCTACAACAAAGTATCTTGAAATTTTTTGTCAAAATGTATGGTTTTTGAGTAATTTAAGTTTGAAATTTTCATACAGCTGCCATTTTGAAACGCATCATTGGATGTAATCGCTTATTTTTCTTAAAATAGATCATTGTTATTATTAGGTTAAACTTCATGCCAAGTTTGAACTCATTCAATCAAACCGTTCTCTAGATATGAATTATTTTGTCCATAAAACAAAATGGCGGATATCTGGAAAACGAAGCGTTTCAGGGCCTATGTTTATATGAACTTTTTTCTTCCTTTTTGTATGAGGAATCATATCCTAAAGTTCTGAAAGGTTTTTTTTCATCTTGTAGCCTATATCATATCACGAAAGTCAGGTTCAATAATCATTCATTTACTCTCATTTACACACAAATAATTATCAAACTTAGGCCTACATATTTTAGAAAATAATAAATAACTATACTTTAAAACTTTTAATCTGACTGTGCGATGGGTCTGGCAAATAGTGTTGACCTTCCGGCCTGAAAGAACAATTATTAAAAAACCCTTCCAAGTATAAAGGATTAATGTTCAAGAAAAATGTAGCTCATCACTTTAATAGTGACTTCCCACATATGAATCAGAAATACTGAACATAGAAAATTGTTGTGCTGTAAATTCAGTTAATTTAAAACTACATTTTATTTATTATTTGTTTAATATATTCGTCTTCTTTTACACATATGTTTTAGCAAAGATGAACCAGACTTATTCGGAAGCCTTCAATTACTTCAGCTAGAACTATCTTTCCAACCTCCAAGCTGTCTTGCAGAGGGCGAGAACAGACTTCTGGATGTAGAATCATCTTCACTTTCATCAGTTCATTGTCACACTTGCTATAGAAATCATCATTATAAACATCAAGGTTAGAAATTTTAAACACAAAGATTTAAAAAATTATTTTCCTTTATACCAACTAAATACCAAGCATGGTTAATGTTTTCTTCTAGAGGAGGTGTTAATAGTTTTAATGCATTCGTTTTTACATTGGAAGTTGGGAAGGTAGGTGCTGCTGAAGGTGGGATCTAAAACATTCTGGTCTAACTTATTTGAATACAATATTGAAGAGTTGGACCACACTAATCCGTCCTGGTCTCATATTTATTCTGAGCGATACCTCGACGGATAAAATAAGTGTTGGAACGTTACACAGTATTGACTGCAATTTACTAGTGCTAGCTTTATATGTTTAATAGAATTATTGTACAGCATAGGGGTAGTTTTTCTTATGCATTTTCATAAACTTAGTAAAAATGAACAACAAAGTTCTCATATTAGCCTAAATTTAAATTACAAAACATTTTTTGTGGAACTTAACTACCTAACTATCTTCTTTTTTTCTGAAATATTAAATAATTATGAAAACTTTTCCTTCAGTTTAGATTTGTTGCAGTGGGAGGTAGGAACTGTAACATATTTTATGAGTGTTAAAAGTGTGCTTTGAGAATTCATTGGACATTGAAAATTACATCTGAGTCTTATTATTTTAGTTAGTCATAGTTTTATAAGATACTAGCTGACCCGTACGGCGTTGCCCGTGGTGGTTGGTATTTTCAGTCTTTTTAAGGTAATTGTATTCTTTTTAAGTGTTCAGTCAGTGAGTGGTATTTAGCTTTTATATATATATATCTTAAACAATAAAAGCACTATTGTCATAATAATAAAAGATCTGAAATTATGATTTTAGTAATTTTGATCCCCCCAAACCCCTCCTAAAATTTCAAAATTTTTCATACCCTTTCTTAGTGAGCACCTATGGCTCTAGAGGAAGCCACATACCACATTTCATTCCAATCCGTTCGGTAGTTTTGAAGAAATCGTGATTTAATAACTTTGATACCCCCAAACCCCCCTAAAATTTCGAACTTTTTGAAACCCTTTCTTAGCGAGCGCCTATGGCCCTAGAGGAAGCTACATACCAAATTTCATTCCAATCTGTTCGGTAATTTTGGAGAAATCGTGATTTAGTAATTTTTACCCCCCAAACCACCTAAAATTTCCAATTTTTTCAAACCCTTTCTTAGTAAGCACTTATGGCCCTAGAGGAAGCTACATACCAAATTTAATTTCAATCCGTTTGGTGGTTTTTGAGAAATCGTGATTTAATAACTTCGATCCCCCAAAAACCCCCCTAAAATTTCCAATTTTTTAAAACCCTTTCACAGTGAACACTTATGGCCCTAGAGGAAGCTACATACCAAATTTTATTACAATCCGTTCAGTGGTTTTTGAGAAATCGTGATTTAATAACTTTGATCCCCCCAAAAACCCCCTAAAATTTCAAATTTTTTAAACCCTTTTTTAGTGAACACTTATGGCCCTAGAGAAAGCTACATACCAAATTTCATTCCAATCCGTTCGGTAGTTTTGAAGAAATCTTTTTTTAATCAATTTGATCCCCCCAGACCCCCCTAAAATTTCGAATTTTTTCAAACCCTTTCTTAGTGAGCACCTATGGCCCTAGAGGAAGCTACAAACCAAATTTCATTCCAATCCGTTTGGTAGTTTTTGAGAAATCGTGATGAGTGATTGAGTGGTATTTCGCTTTTATATATATAGATTATCAGGTTTACTTTATTGTGACTTAGTCGTTGAAATATTGACTTCCTTAATGGAGTTGCGCAACGTAAGTATGTAAAAATAATAGAAACTCTATTGACCATCATAGTTTAACTATTGTCAACTCCACAAGGCCCAAGACAACCGCCTAAATATTTTAAATTGAAAGATCGTTTGAATAAAATAAAGAACGGAGTAGGAATTAAATACAACTTGAACCTCATTTGAAAAACAAATAATTTCTCATGAACATAAATATATTGTGAATCAATTTATCAATAGGAACTCACTGTGAATATCTACATTCCCTTTATACTGATCTCATTTTGATAGAATTGAGGTGTGAACTTGTTAGTTTATCCAGTTCTTTTAATTGTTACCATCCAAAAGGCTAAACAAAGTGGAATGCGTACTGGGCTCAAAATATGGATGGCACATACAGAAAGTTTATGAAAGTAAAAAATATACCAGACACAAGTCTTACCTTAATAGCGAAGTCGAGATATCTGAAATGTCCCTTGACAGGTTATTGGATAATTAGAATTAATGTACACATATTATAACAACTAGCTGACCCGTACGGCGTTGCCCGTGGTGGTTGGTATTTTCAGTCTTTTTAACGTAATTGTATTCTTTTTAAGTGTTCAGTCAGTGAGTGGTATTTGGCTTTTATATGTATAGATTTTAAATAATAAAAGCACTATTGTCATAATAATAAAAGATCTGAAATTATGATTTTAATAACTTTGATCCCCCCAAACCCCTCCTAAAATTTCAAATTTTTCATACCCTTTCTTAGTAAGCACCTATGGCCCTAGAGGAAGCTACATACCAAATTTCATTCCAATCCATTCGGTAGTTTTGAAGAAATCGTTTTTTTAACAACTTTGATCCCCCTAAACCCCCCTAAAATTTCGAGTTTTTTCAAACTTTTTCTTAGTGAGCACCTATGGCCCTAGAGGAAGCTACATACCAAATTTCATTTCAATCCGTTCGGTAGTTTTTGAGAAATCGTGATGAGTGAGTCAGTCAGTAAGTGAGTGAGTGGTATTTCGCTTTTATATATGTAGATAACTTTGAGTTTATTTAAAAAAAATTTATACGCCCTTAGTTATAACAAAATAATGAATGATATACGCCCCAAAAAAAAATGTGCTAACAGAAGTTTTATTTAATTCCCTCCCTTACAAAAAAAAATAAAGAAAAAAACCCACCCTGTATTTAATAATATTATTTAATTATAGACTTAGTTAAACAAACAACAAAGAAAATTTGTTTATGGTACATATAGTCTTAAACTCTAGTTCATACAAAAGTACTTACAAAATAAATTGGTATATTATAAGTTGGCCAACGTTTATTAAAAAAAATATATGCGCATTGTATGTAATAAAAAAAACTGCAATTCCAAAAAGAAGTATAAACAAAATAAAATAATATAAAATTTAGTACTTAAAGTATTACTGAAATTATGACGTCATTATATTTATAAAAAAAAGAAATTTTGGATTTCTGACCCTTGGGGTCCGTTGTGTCAAAATAGGTACCTCACCGCCCTTATTATTTAATAAATAACATATATATATTACAGAAACATACTATTTTAATTACATTGAAATGTTTAATAGCCTTTTTATATTTCGGAAAGTCACTAAGTTTTGCTAGCTTATTATAAGTTCATACTGATTAAAATAGCCTTTTCGTTTTTATTTTTTTATAACAAGTTGTTAATTAAACCATCGCACTTTTTCTATGAAACAGCGTAGAAGTAAGCCGTGGCAGCGAAGGTGAAGTCACATTTAATTATGGCTGCATATTCATTAGAAGTTGAACTTAAACCAGGAACTTAAACCAGATTTCTCTAAAGGACCAGGACATAATATAGGCATTAGTTGTTTTAAATAGCCAAAAGTAAAATATTATGTTAGAATAAAATTACAGCACGTTTACAGCACCCATGCTGTAATTAGTCCTGTTGTAATCTGTTTTAACGTGTCAATTTGATCTAATATGACTTTATAATTTATAAGTTTCACTAGTAATTAAGATCAAAAGTTAATTGGTACAGAGTTACACCTTGGCTCTGGCAAACTAAAAGAAAGATACTGTTTTTAAATGACTGCTGAATTATACTTGGTACAGGAATTCTTTAGAGCACAATTTATAACTTGTAGTTAATTATACATGGATTCACTTTAGTTTAAATTGTCTATTTTCCAGGCTAATTATTAAAAACACTGTTCAGGCTATTTAGAATAGATTAGGCTTTACAAAAATTCAAAATTTATGGGGTTAATTAAATTACAAATTGCCTTTTGCAAAATACAATAGGTTACACGTAACAAACAGTAACTAATATTAACAACATTTGAAATTATGGGAAAATTCAGATATCCGCAAGACTACATGCTACATATTAAATAAAAAATAGTTATTTTACCTGGTGTACGGCTATTAAGGCATATTGTAGAAGAAAGAATATTACTACATGTTTCGAAGCACAAAACAAGACGTGACCTAACGGCGTGTCGTTCGTCTAACTGAATAAAGGACAAAATGGCTAACGTACAGCCCACGGCTATCTCGTGGAAGACAAACTCGATCTTACTGCCTACGGGTCTGATTAGTGCTGCGGCGGTGAGTAAACGGTGTACTACAAGCGCCTGCAGGGAAAAGTGTATGTAACCCCAAAGTATAGGTGTAGGTAAAGAAGAAAGATATCGGGCAAAATTAGGGTAAACGTTACATAATTAAAAAAAGTTAATTCAAATTTGGACATTATATTTCACGAAGTGAACATTGCAAGTAGGAGAGATTAAAATATCTCTGCTTTTTAAGAAATGATTTTCAATAAATAAATCTGTCTACTAAAATATCAAGTGGCATAATTTTTATTTTGCTCAGCTAACTCAAAAGTAGCATTATCTGTAGTCTTTGCTTATTTTAATAAACAAATTTGGAATTTTCCTGACTAAACACTGTAGGCCTAATTGTTAAAACAAATCATAATGTGCTTAAACGGTCCAAAAAAGTACTTATCAATGTCATAAAATAATTAAACAGTGGTAAACAATTACAACCCCTCCCCAGCAGAAATATATTTTATTTCCACTTGTTGCAGCCTCTCCCTTGCTAATTTTCTAGATTTATTAATAATAACAAGTGAGCCCCATGTATTGAACACACAATTTCTTCACACATACAAACATTGTCCTTAATAGTTTAAGTAAGGTTTCAAAATTTGAAAGATTTAAATTGTTTTAACTGCGATATACAAAGGGGTGATTTAGGTTTGGTATGTACGTGTTATAAATATGTCCATTTGTGGCTTCATAATTTTTTAATAGAGGGTAAGATTTTTAGTAAGTTTTTTATACAATAGATTGTATTTTTTATCTAAAGAATGTTATATTTTTAGAAGGGGCAAGTTTATTATATTATATGTCTTACATGATCACCCCCTTTATTAAAATGAATGGACAGCTGTTCCTCTTTAAAATCATTTGTTCAGTCCTTTTAAAGATAGAGTAAATATTTACCTGCTATTTGAATATGCTAAATGTGCGACATCTGAACCATCTTTCTTTTTGAGGCCACTAAGGTTTACGCTAATATGCCAAAGTTTGGAAGAGGTCGGTTTATAATTAATTAAAAGTTTCTACATTAATGTTGTTCAACCTTCAGAGATTATAACAATGTTATTGATATGGATGGGCGCCCATATGATATTTTCTAGGAGGGGCTAGACCAGGGTATGTGGCTTAACACGTTCACTGCTAAGGACACATATGTGAGCTTGACACTGAACAATATGAGAAGCGGCCGACACACAGTGCATTGCATGCCAACCCTCATATTGGTAGTATTTTCAATATACAATGCATTGCGTGCTTCGCACGCCAACCTCCGTATTGGGAGTATTTTCAATACACAGTGCATTGCAGCTCATGCTTGAACTCTTGTAAAAATTTAAATAAGTATATGTATAATCAAACGGCACATAATATTTAAAACATATTTTAGTGCTAATCTTTTTAAAGAAAAATACCTGAATATAATTAATAATATGCATATTTTCCTTTCCCTGGGAGCTAGGAATGGGAGCCCATGTTGATATGTTTATCAGTTTTGTAAAACTATTGTGGTAGTGGGTTTTATTTTTATTAAAATTTCCTGTTGGTTAAAATGTATTAACAAGTTTGCCTCATTAATACATTGAATTAAATAAAGCCAAGTACACGTTTAGGTTTAAGTTCGTGACATACATAAACAAAATCAAACTGTTGAAATATTAAAAACTATACTCATAAAATCCTAAATTTGCAAATTCAGATCGAGATTTCAGTTAGATCAATTTACATTCCGAAAAATGTGGAAATAGTGAGACGGCATTGCTAACATGCATTTGGGGTGTGCGTGAGATAAAGGGGTGTTTTTGTACGCTTTAAAAGATCAAGGGTTTTTATAGCGACCGTGACCAAAGAGAGGTTTCCAGACTTTACTATGTTTTACTGTATAATTACAGAACTTTTTTTTATGAAAAATGAGAATAACAACATTAAAAATTCTGACATAAAAGTCTTGAATAAACCACCTTTAAAACACCTGAAACTTTTTAGATTTTATGAATATTACATCATGTTTTTGTGGCTAGAACTTGGAGAAATTACAAATGGAATTCAAATTTCATGTTTAAATTTCTTCATTTTAGAGCACGAGTGTTCATGGCAGGATCCTAAGAGTGGTCTGTTGACCGAACTACTGTAATCCAGTAGTATTTTAAATAGCAGCTCCGACACACTCTTTCATAGAACTGGAAAACTCATCTAAACAAAATCTTTTACATTGTGTAGAGACCTTGTTCTAATCATGGTCTTATCGTAAATTTTACTATTCCAATTTGAAATTATTTCATACATTTTAGAATATCAAATTAACTTATTTAGTGTGTCTTTTACACCTATGTATGTATAATTAAATTTTAAATATTTCGTAGTAACAATTTTTATGATTATTATGATTTAAAAGATTAGGTGAAGTTTTATGTTATAAATTCCACAATTCAAAGTATAAAATCAATACATTTATTTGTTCTACAGAAATGATATAAATAAATTAATACAAACATAGTGTTATGTTCTCTTACATATATAGAGTGATGCAAAAGTCCAGCAACCCCTTTTTAATTTAAAATTGTTGCACATATCAACTCCGTACTTTCAGAAACCTATTCAATTTAAAAAAACTATTTTACTATGATTTCAAAAACTTTATCCGCCATCTTGAATGTAACTTTGTTTTTTTAAATGGGAAGGTGGTCATGTAAAAATTATTTTGATGTAGAATTTCAAGAGAAAAACAATAGTGAAATTTGCACAGCCATATCTTTAACCGATTAAAAATGGCGGTCAAAAAACCAACGAAACCGTGTTTTCCGATTTTGCCCTATATTGCTGTACTCTGTATTTTTTAAATATTAATTATTATTCTTTTTTGATTCAGAATTAAATAAGCTTTCAAACGATATGCCACACAAGGATTTTTGGGAGTATTTAGTCGAACAACTCAAAATCAATTTTGAATAAATCAAAATGGATGTAACTCAAAAATTTTAAATGGCAAGGTAGGTCGTGTGTCATTTCGTTTTAAAGGTATATTTAAAATGAAAAAATTTTGTATTTGATAATTTTTCTATCTCTTATAGGTAGCTAGAAATAAATTAAAATTAGATTTTTTGAGAAATTTTGAAACAAAATTATCTTTATAAAATAAAATAATCTAAAATTAAGGAATTTGACAAGAATTGAAATGTATTTTCGATGTAGTACAAATGGAAATATTCTAAATTACTATTTCTCCAAATCAGTTACTTTTATATAATGATGAGTTGTAATCAATGTTTAGAATTGGTCTTTATAGAAAAATGCTGTCACGAATGGGAGCAATACAATAAACTTCCTGAAAAATTAATACAATTAGTTACATATGGTCCAGTCAATGAGTGCTCAAAAGAGGGGTGTAGAGTGCATGGAATATGCGATAATTTTTTTCTTCAGGACTTTATTAGGAATAAGTTAGGAGGTAAACATACTAAAAGTCCCCACCCCTAGGAGGTGAGCTAAAGGCGTGAGGGGGGTGGAAAGGTACCATTTTAAAATTTTTATTTATATCTCGGAAACAGGGCACTGTAGAAAAAAATGTTACAAATAAACTTGAAAGCTAATTAAATTTACTATACATTTTTTCCTTTACATATTTGTCGCATTCCCAACGGTTTTCGAGATATACTTTATTGAAAATCGATCATTTTAGAAAAAAATCATGTTTACCTTACTCTTTTTGTCAAACATTTGCTTCTAGTGCCTCCCACGATTGTATCTCAGAAAAATTGTCAGAAACGAAGTTTTAGATGATAAAATTTCCTTCAATTGTATATAAACTTTTGCCATTTTATTTTCAACCTATCAAAAGTTATTGAATGTTTAACATGTACGCTCAATTTCGATGTTCCTCTAGAAATGAGCCTGTTGCGTTTTAACTGTTGTAACTTGCTATCATGATGAATAACAACACTCTAACAATGGAAATAAGGTCAAATTAAAACATAACACATTTTTTTATAATTGTAGCTTTTATTATATTACTAGGGGAGACCCCTGCGTGCTGCACACGCCAACCCCATTTTAACCTTCTATACACATAATTATTCTAAAGGTCTAGGATTAATAATAGCCCCAAAGCTAAGATGGTAAATAATGTTAAATGTCCAAATCAAATAATTTTGGATATTTTATAATAGCAGTTATAATGAAGGTTGAAAGAACCAGCAAGGTTCAGGTATATACTTAAAAACCTAACCTAAAAGTTAGAAATACAAATAATTGCTTCAACGTTTGAAATCAGCTATTAATGGAAATATTAGAGCAAACAGCTGATTACTGTAACAACAATAAAGATATTTCTTTATTATTTAGTATGGAACTCCCATAGCCGTAAAATATTTAGTATAGTTTGTGTTGTTTTTAAGTCTAAAAATGGTGTTGTTTTCAAAAACTATATAAAAACATGTGTGTATTTAAATGAAATTTTGTGTAAAAAATTCAAAGCAATCGTTTAAGAACTTTCGGAGATTAAAAATTTTGAACAAACAAATATTTTCATTTTTATTTATATAGAAAGATAGAATATTACGAATCATATAATGAAAGTGTTTACATGAATTGATAGTCATTCAAAAATGGAATCCAGGTCACCGGTACCTCACGCCCAGTAAAGGGTAACAAAGGCCAGCCACCTGGTTTCTTCCAAAATGGGGGGTTCGGGGGGGGGGGTGCGGGGGGGGGGGGGGAGGTTCTCACGAACTTCCTTATTCTTTAACTTTAGTTCACTTCAAACGTTCGTTGAGAGTTTTAGAGACAGTTTTTGTGTTGGTGTTATGCGTCAGTACTTTTTGCCAAACAACTTTGTAGATTAGGAATTTCCCATCAACAACAAATTCAAAAGGTAAAGGTAGTTAAATCTACGTCCTTATAATTTGCTTAAACAGTGTGTATAGCGCTGATTTTCTGCACTTCCTCATTCCACTGTCGTTAAAAGGGGTAGAGAGCCAGTTCATATTGCATAATTAATCAAATCGTCGTCCGATTTCTTGGTAATTGAGATTTGCTGAAAAAGCAAGAATGGATCCATGTTAACTATTTGGACGTAGTTATGCAAAAAGGAACCAACCCACAAAATTGTGAAAAATGAGATATTTGTCTCATATTGTTCAGCTCAGTGAGTTTTATTTTCTGCAAAAAAGAATCAAGCCACACTATACTTGTTATTTTTTTTTTTTTTTTAAGAAAAAAACAGACCTTTAAGACACATTTTTTTGTATACTTCTGTTAAAAAATAAAGCCAATATCTTGCTAAATAAAAAAGTTACACTACTATTTCGAAATAACAAAGTTTTAACCCGAAGAAAAGAATTCGCTTATAACGACGGTGGTCTGCCTAAAGGGGCAAGATAGGCAATATGGTTGCTTTGTAAAGTAGCTAAGAGTGTTGGATTCCATACAAGCCTTCGTAGCCGAGAGGTAACGTGGTGTCTTTCTGATCAAAAGATCCCGGGTTCAAATCTCGTGAGACCAGGTAGCTTTTCATATCTGTGGTTTGAGGGTAGGAGGGCGGAAGTAAAGCAAACGGTGGTTGGCTCGCTTCCAAGCTGACGGGATATGACTAGTTACCTGGTCTAAAGGCTTGAGATGTTTTGCATAATTTTACTGTAGTATTTTTGTATATATATATATATTATGTAAAAAAAAACCAACCTATGACATATGGGGGAACACTACTTTCATTCATCCTCAAATTTACATCGATTTTGTATACGGTATATATTGATATAAAATATTAACAAAAATAATCATTTTCGATTTTTTAATGATTTTTTCCGAACATCCGAAAAATCAGACGTCGGGAGCCAAAGGGTTAGCTAACCTTAAATACCTTTACATTATAATGCAAAAAGGAACCAAGTAACATGGTCACTATTTGCAGTAAATATTGATTAAATACCAAAAGGAACCAACCCACATTTTCCTTATTATTTTAAAATTCTGCCAAAGTTTATATATTTCACTTTATAAAATAACAACTGAAATCATTAATTTAAAATAAAAAAAATAAAAAACAATTCTAGCACATCAAACAGAATTAGAATCAACTGTCAACTTTGAAGCCATTTTTCTCAGTTTAGAGGCAGAGTGGCATGGTTCCTTTTTGCATAACTACGTCCATTTCATTGTCAATCTTGATTGTCGAACTCATTGAGGAAAGAGGAAGTGCGCGATCTTTCCGTGACAGTTTGATATTTTTGAATGGCAAATTTTCCATTTTTGCCATTGCTCTTTTGCCAATTGCAACTGCATCATGACATAAGATTGTATCATCTCCCACGACTCCTGTCGCTTTTGACATGATTTTCTCGGTCCTCAGAAAAGGAGGGTGATTATCAAACCATTGTGTTAGCTTGCCAATGTCACTTGCTTCTCGACTTTGGTGAAAACTTCTCCAATACTTGTGCAGCTCACTTGATGAAATCAAAACACCACAATGTTCTTCGAGTGAAGCACATATGATGCAGTCATCCTAATTACCCATTTACTGAGAGCACTATCTGTTATATCTTTACCATGGGTAATGCCATGTTGGCCTGAGAATGACCGCATCAAGATTGTATCGATGGTCATTCCTTCTCATAGTGAAGTAGCCTTTGTCACGAACTTCTCGTACTCCTCTAGTGTCAATAGAGTAGAGAGACTTTTCATATCCTGTGCATATAAGTGGCTAGACTTGGCATACATTAAGTGACCAGCAGCGTGAAAATATGGTATCATTTGTGGATGTTTAGGGTTTCTGGTATAACAGCCTCACAAACTCCAACCGACATTCATCGTGATACACAGCCTTCTCCGCAACTAAATAAAATAAGGAGGAAAGACGTCCCATCACTTCATCTTCCCATTGATCATGTCTAGCTCGAGCAGCATCCATACTAGTTACTTGTATGTCAGTTTTGTAGCGTCCTTTTGTAACTGAAAATATCTTCCTACGTCTCTCCTTGAGATTCTTTTGCTCACCCTCAAGACTTTCAGCACAAAAGAAACAATTTGTTTTGAAATCGAATTTGAATTGTTTGGATCTCAAAGTTGCAGTATCAGATGGTTCAGAGGACGTTTAAGGTGCCTGTCTCTTTAAATGAGCCTTAATGGATGGCGGTCTGGTGTAATTTTTTCGATATTTAATATGAATGAAAAGGATGGCCAAAGTCTCTAAAAAGATGCTATTGCCATCTTTTTTGTCACTGTGGAAACACCATCACCCAGTCTGTAGATTGTATAATCATGCACAAAACACCGAGTAGCCATTGTGTTGTGTGCACTACACAGTCAAAGTTTGCGTAAATAAAAAAAAATCATGAAAAACCGATGCATAACAACAACCCAAAAACTGTCTCTAAAACGCTCGACGAACATTTGAAGTGAACTGAAGATAAAGAATAAGGAAGTGAGTGAAAACCCCATCACCTCCAAAATGTCTTTTGGCCTTTATTACCCTTTACAGGCCGAGAGGTAACGGTGACCTTGATTTTATTTTTGAATTACTATCAGTACATGTAAATACTTGCGTAATATGATTCGTAATAATATAATAAAAGCTATAATTATAAAAAAGTGTTGTGTTTTAGTTGCAATTAACTTATTTCCATTGTTAAAGTGTTGTTATTCATCATGAGAGCAAGTTAAAACGCAACAGGCTCTCAACATACTCATTTCTAGAGGAACATCGAAATTGAGCGTACATGTCAGACATTCGATAACTTTTGATAGATTGAAAATAAAATGGCAAAATAAAATTGAAGGAAATTTAATCATCTACAACTTCATTTCTGACAATTTTTCTGAGATACAATCGTGGGAGGCACTAGAAGCAAATGTTTGACAAAAAGAGTGAGGTAAACATGATTTTTTCTAAAATGATCAATTTTCAATAACGAATATCTCGAAAACCGTTGGGAATTCGACAAATATGTAAAGACACAATTTTATAGTAAATTTAATTGACTTTCAAGTTTATTTGAAATATTTTTTTCTACAGTGCAGCGTTTTCGAGATATAAATAAAAATCCAAAAAGTGGGACCTTTCGACTCCCCTCCCGCTTTTAGTTCACCTGCTAGGGGCGGGGACTTTAAATACGTTTACTTCCTAACTTATTCCTATTAAAGTCCTGAAGTCAAAAATTATCGCATATTCCATGCACTCTACAATGCATTAATTGACTGGACTTATATAATTCTTTTAAATGCAGCCTTAAGCGATTGCTGTTGTACGAGTCATTTTACTCGGTGGGAGGGTTTCTGCACAACAATTTTGGTATCTCTGTCTGAGGAAGTGTCCTTCGCATCACGGTGTTATGCTGCATTAATTATCAGTCCATTTTTTTAGTTACGTATTTTGTTGTAATGTTACAATTTCTGATTACTGATATGATTGAGTTATTGATGTAACTGAAATGACTAAACCATAGTCTTTTACCATATTTATTTTGTATTTCAATTATGTATTTTAAAGATGTACTATTTTATATTATAGTGATTGTTGTAATTGTTAAGTGTTGATGTAATATAAATTAAAGTTGACTATAAGTATAATTTAGAAATAGTTATAGGTGTGACACTTGCTATGCACTATGTTTGTCCAAAAGCAATAGAAATAAATGAAATGAAATTATGGTGTTTCCCAGGAACTATGCTGAGATCTATGAAGGATCTACGTATCATTTTATGTAAGCACACATTTTTTACAATCATGGCAAAAGGCTATTTTCTGTGCAGAAATTCTTAGCTACAATTACATATTGATATTCTTCCTGATCCATTCTACTCTAATCAATAATAATAACATTTGTTAAATTGAAAGAGCATGTGCAACAGTTTATATAAACCCTGTTATAATAGTAGTAAATTGAAATAAATCATATACAAATATAGTTATCATAATCTGTTAAACTCTCTATTATACTGTATGATTAAAAGTAGGTAATTTGTGTTTTGTTGTAGATAAAAAGGAAAAAGGAAGCAACTTAGTTTTACAATTGAGTTCTTCCTGTGATGTCTCCAGAACACGAGGAGTGCACAAATATAACAACAACTCCAACACACAACAATTTCAAGTAAATATGTTTTATTATTAAAATGTTCGACTTAAAAATACACAAAACTTGGTTGCCCTTTGATGGGCAATCAAATGCAGCTAATCAGCTACTGGGCAGCAGATCACTAGCCAACCTTACAAGAGCTCAAAAAAATAAAAAAAATATACAAAAACACATTTTATACATTTTTAATAATGTAGCTTAAGAAAAGAAAAAAGTAATAAGTTTATTAGTCTGGTTTTAAAAGTAACTCGCTAGCTAGCCCATTACAATTTGAAGAGTCAAAAGCAAGTCTAAAAATCAGTTTCTAAAACATCAAATCTTGTTAATAATAATAATAATTAAACAATATGTAATTAATACACAAAATTGTAAAACCGTGTTGGGAGGAATATTAGTATGTTCTATTTATATTAATAAATAAATAAGTTAAGTTTTAAAATAAAATTCACATAGGAGAAAAAATTTTTTTTAAAATTATTACACACCACCACTGTTACCTAACAAAATCCAAGGTAAGTATATGTACAGTAGAACCTCGATAGTTCGAGTCGCAGTAGTTCGAGGGTCCGGGTATTTCGAGCTGTGTTTGTAAAATTAAAAAACAATTTTTTTTACTACTTTGAAGCTTTTAAAACATCAATTGTAGTGCGCCTTCAAAATTACTTTGTAACCACGGCCCCATTGTACCTTTAAAATGCCAACTAGTCTTTTGAAAGTTTCAAGGGATTGAAGTGGCTCGCTTCCGTTCACTTGGCGGGCTCGATGACACACCACCACTCGCAGGTAGGTAATGAGTCAACATTGGATCTTGCCGACGACGCTTATATCTCATGTCAGCTCAGACATAAACCCCATACTTGCCTGTTTCCCCCTCTTGTTATTCTAAAAATAGTTCAATTTCGATAATAAACTGTCAGTTCCCACGGAAGTACGCACGCTATGCATATTGGTGTTTTGTATAACATTGTCGATTAGTGAGTGCATTCTTTACTGTTTCTGTTAAAAGCGTTTTAGTTTTTTAAGTTTTAATTTTGATTGTGTTTTGTAACGATAAGCGAAAAAGCTAAAAAAAAGTTTGTGCCCATTAAAATTAAATTAGAGGCATTAAAAAGACTAGACAATGGTGAAACCTTGAAAAAACTTGCAGCTAAGTACGGTGTCATTGAAGTAACTGTAGGGGAATGGTGCGGTAATAGAGATAAGCTCAAAACTTTTTCTACTATTAAATGTTCTAATATTTCGACTAATTGAAACATTAAAAAATATGGTACTGTATTGTTTATTTTTGTCCATTTCTCCGCTTATTCCGAGTTTTTTATAATTTGAGGTTCGGTCAGTCCCAATTAGCTCGAATTATCGAGGTTCTACTGTATTACTATTTTAGTGTAACAGATTTTTTACTGATAATGCAAGCTTTAAACTCAAAGTGTCCCTCGGCCATTTTCTTGGAAGTCTGGAAATAACATCAGTTTGAACATGTTTTTTTGATATGCATCAATATGTCTTTTTGTTACTTTGATTAAAATATATATGTAATTTATGTATTATTTAAGGAAATAAGTTATATAAAAATATGTACAGTACGATTTTTTTAACCGTGCCCTCGGCCACGATTGTACTAACCTGAATGATAACGTTAGAAATCGCTCTGTCTACTCTAGTTTTCTCCACGAAAACTGAGCCGAGCGGTGTGAAACAGCGAAAACCGAGCTTCAATAACACTGTCATTTAATACACTTAGCAGAGATGTAAAATTATGAAACTTTCACGGATACTCAGATAAGAACCATACGATTCCTACGATGTAAAAGAAAATCCATTACAAAACCTATTTCATATTTTAAAAATCAATATTACAACAATGTACTTTAATAATGACATGAAATTTTCACACCGCTGGAAAGTTTTTTTATTTGTCGGTCAGAGACAAAGTGTTCGCGAGAAAGTTTTAGATAAAGGTCCAAATTAAATATTTTATTTGAAAAATTTTTTCGTTTGACTTACGGTTTGCTCGGTAAGGATGTCTGGAGTTAGATTCCGGGGAAAACTTCCTGGGGGGAAGTAGGCCTACTTGGTGTCTGGCATTTAGCTTAACCACACCACAGTATTATTATTCGAATACTCGAACAAGAGACAAATAGTCTATGACTCATTCAAGTAGTTTTTATTTCAATAATTTTATTCGAATAATTATTCAATCATTTTTGTTTATTCAAAGTTTGTGGAACTTCTTTTACAATCCATCCAGGCTACACCGCTAGCCCACAGAACGCTAGCCGAGCCGAGGGCACGGTTAAGAAATCGTACTGTAACATCGACTTACCTTAACCCTTAGTTAGGCGCATCCCTAGGACTAACGTCAGTAGGCGCCAGCGGCAAAATCCCCGCACTTTCATTTTCCAGAATTTCTGTCGTTATTTTGCAGCATTTTAAATTTGGTAGGGTTCAATTTTGATTCGAAACTGATAGGGTTCATAACTTGGTCGTTGGGCCAATGGTAACCCCCCCCCCCACGTGGATTTGATGGCAGTTTACGTTTTGATCGTAAATGTGCAGAATAATATCCTACATTTGTTTTTTCATACAATACTCTAAAAATGTTTCATTGTCGTAAGAAAAATATCAAAAATTAGTTACTTCCAGTCAAAAAAAACGTGCTTGACACCCCAAAACGTGTTCTGAGGACCATGTTCGGTGCTCATTTGCCACTTCTGACCTTAGGTCTCACCATAAGGGTCACTGTATAGCTGATTTTTCCTATGGAAATTTGATAATAAAAAGTACTAAATGAAAAAGCTAATGAATGTTATAGGTTTAGCTACGTAGAGAATGTACCATTTGGAAAATTAAAAAGTCGTAGCTGAACAATGTTGGCAACACATAGCAAAGTTGTGTTAAGTCGTACTAACCTAAACAATAGCAAGAAATTACGAAAAACCTACACTTAATTTTGGGATGCTAGTGGGGAAACCCCCAAAGTTCTTACAGCACAAAAGCACGCTAGCGGCAAGAGACCCGCACTGATGGGACCGTTCACTTTCGCAGCTTATCACAGACTGATGATTCGTTAAAATTAAGCAAGGGTGGCACGTACCTACTCGAAAAAGATCAGAAGAGAGATACCTGGAACATTGTTTGTCAACATTGAACAGTTACAGCTTCATTTCACTTTTTCTGAGAATGCGGGTAAATTCCCGCCTAGCGCCTAACTAAGGGTTAATAACAGTTATTGGAAATTATTCCCATGAACACCCAAACACGTCTGCACTTATTTTTCTTGTTCTCAAAGACTCTCACTTGTTGTTTATGTGGAATGTTCATTGCGAAATTTCAGACAGTAATTTGAAGTTCTTCAAGCTTGTAGTGGTTTTACAATAAACATTAATTTTTGCATAACTCCAGAAATAATAATCCTGGGTGCTTAGGCAATAGCGGATCCAGAGGGGGGCTGCAGCCCCCTCCTTTGGATTATTATATTTTTGTTTTGTTTAGTCGTCAAAGTGGCTGATTGCTCAATTAAGTAGTCTCAGATAACACAACTTGTATAGAATATTTCACCCACTAAATATTATCCGATCTAAATAAAACAAAAACAATTGGAAAGGAAATGTTTTAAACTTTAGTTTTTGTATTTACAAATTTCTTCTAAAACGTATATTTACATATGTAAATCATCGTTGTAAAATTGTGGTTGTCTAAATCAATTGATGCCACGTGACAAAGCTCAAAGAAATGACTCAAACATCAAACTCATCACTTTTTTAAGCCATATAACCGTAAGACAAACTTGTTTTGAGAAGAAAATAAAGACACCACCATTGGATTGTCAAGATTTGATCTTCTACCACGATCTTCCAACCATTCGTCTCTCCTACAGTTTCTTAGTTATGAAGATTTCTGTAAATCCTTGCAATTGGACAGTTTTTAACCAATGAGAAAGCATATTTTGCAATCGATGTATTTATTACAAATCGATATATTTGTATAATGATTTTTATATCGATTTGAAGTGCAAGTTCTACATTTTAGTTTGATGTAAGGAAAACCTGGTTTAGTGTTCCTAGGCTATTCGGGTATTTCGTTGAAATACGTGCATTTCTTCAAAGCCCTAGGTGCGTTAGCCGTTACCTTTTCCCATTGTCTAAAGCGCGGCAGCGTCTGGCTGAAACTGTATACTGTGCGAGTTTTTTCTTCTAATTTAGTGAAATAAGTTCATAGAAAGAGGCTATTTTAATTTTTCAAGTATACAGTTCATTTCTATGATGATTTATTCTCTACAATTTGTTATAATAAAAATTCATTTTTCGGAACTGCATATATTCCTTAATTCTTATTCAAAATGGGTAGTCGTGAAATAGTCTAAAAAGACATTTTCAAGCACTGTATTCCAAAAAATTATTCTATACCCCCAGTGATAGGAGACAGCCCCCTCCCTCCTTGAAAACCGGCTGGATCCACCCATGGGCTTAGGTCAGGAGAATAAGGTGGCCACAAGCCCTTAGAAATAGTTTAATCACCAAAAACCCTCTGGCAGTAACCTGATGGAATGTCGGGCTGTATATGAGGTTGCATCGCCTTGTTAAACCCAAGCATTATTAGTTTCATCCTCACATAGCTCTCCCATGTACTGATGAATGATTTCACAACGGCAGTCTGAGTTTATTGTTTCTGCGTAGAATATTGGAATGATTATTCTTGTTCTAAATGTTGCCATGTGAGTTACGGCAGACCATAATCTTCATTTCAGACCTTGCACATACTCTGATCACATGCTCTGAACCATGCCTCATTGGTATGGAAAACATAATATATTGGTACAAAATATCATCAGAATTGTCTGCTGGAAACCATTCACAGTCTGTGGCCTATAAGTTTTAAACTGCTCTCGCTTTATATGGTTTGAGACTGAGGTTTTTACAAACTGCCTCGTATACAGTTTCTACAGCAATGATTTTCTGTAGGGCCAAATTTCGCATTGATTTGTTGAGACTTTGTTGCAAACTTCACTCATACTCCTTTAGTGATCCAGTTTCCCCAAATTCAACAAATGCTCCACACTATGTCGATTAGGAACCGGTGTACCATGAAATCTAATGAAAAACTGATCTTTCACTTTTTTTGTACCGCAGAAGGTATACAGTTAAACTTGGTTATAGCATCGACAAAGGGCCGAACAAATTTAGACGCTACGTCCGAGTGATGTTATAAAGATGTACCAACAGGAAATCGTATTTTTGTTACCTTGAGTGAAAGGACAAACAAGTATACAGTATTACCATTATTGACAAAATTATTAATGATGTTTATTAAAAAATAAAAACTATACTTTTCTTTTAAAGTACAGTTGAGTCCTGGTGATATGAGCTAATTGGAGCTGAGCTCACCTACAATTATAAATTAGGTAACATTTTTACGTGTGTAAAGTTTCAATGAATAAAACATTAGGTTAATCATTTAAATACATGTTCTGTGTACTATTACTGTAGCATTACTGTAATTTAAAAAAACACTAAAATTACAGTACAGTAAAATCCCGGTTAACCAAACTCGGGTCAACCAAAACCGGTTTATCTGAAACGCCTCCGAAAATCGGAAATCTAAAAATAATAGCCCTACTGTATGTTCAAATTTATTTTTTTTTTTCTATCATAATTAAAACCTTTTCTACAACTTTAACATATATTATAAATTAAGTAGAGGCTTTAAAAAAAAAGTGCCAAGTCAAACTTTGAATTCAGTTTTCTCAGAACTCGATAAATGATAAAAGTCCCCACTTCCTTTTGATGTCTGGCCGCCTATTTTCTCCCTCCTCAGAATCAAACTGCAAAATAAACAAACTAAGAATTTCTTTTCACACGATTTCTTATGCGCACAGAGTAACTGAAACTTTATTTTTAACGTTTTACACACAAAGAGTAGGTTGAAAATATAAAAAAATGTAATTTCCGGATGGTCCCGTCAAAGTCGGTAGATCGGGGTTCCACTATAGCAACACTGCTAACTTTCCCACCCCTAATAAGGAACAATTCACACCGACATTGACGACGCATGCTATATATCGCAAGCATACGTCTGGGAAGCAATCACAACTAAGTAAAAGTATCGCCAGGCTATTGAGTGGTTTATCCCGCGCTTTTGTCATGTCCTAACACTTTCACAGCATGGTCATGGGTTTAGTTACACACAACTGACAGTACATTTATTTGTTCAGTGGCATCGCATCTTAATACAGTACAGTCTCTATAATCCGGCCGTTCAATACTCCGGTACGTCCAGTAATCCGGTGCTGTGTTTCCGCCGATTAGTCAGTAAATTTCTAGACATGATTTCTAGAAATTTCTAAAATATGTCTAGACGTGAGTCTCCACAACAACAGTACAGTAGTACGTCGGCGTCTGCTACGGGAAGTTGAATACATTGTGAAGGCCGTGTTGTGAGTAGTACGACTGCCGCACACACAGTAAATAAGGACTCGGCGCTCTGTGCCTACGCAACTGCAATAACTTGGGCGGAAGAAAACGGAGTTTCAGCTTCCGACATACTGTATTGGGGAACGTGAAGGTCCCGGGTTCAACTCCCGGTCTTGGTCTATGTTTTTTCACTTGTAATTTAATTAAATATCCCTTACTGAGGAAGTGTGTAAGCGGAAAAAATAAAATAAAATATTTCCTTTAATGCAAAGAAGCAGAAAAGCATTACAAACCGTTTTGCTGTTGTTTAAGTAAATGTAAAGTGTACAGTAGATACATAGGTACTGTACTGAACCTTTCTGTTTCATATCACAGTTTATTTTTCATAATAATTAACGAAATTTCATTATACAGTACATAGTTAAAACGATTATTGTCATAGTTTTCGTAAGCAATAAAAATGTAGTTTATTGTTAAATTTCTTAATTTTTTAATTCACTTCCACTAATCCGGCATTTTCAGTAATCCGGCCTTACTTATCCCCATATAGGGCCGGATTACCGAGATCCTACTGTACGTGACGTTTACTGCAGTATGATATATTTACAAAACATTAAAACTTTTAAATGTTTATTGAAATTAAAGTCAAATATTTTGTAGATTTATGACGTTACAACCAAATGGTTCAAATATTTATTGACGCTAAAACAGGGGTTTATAATAACGTAAAAGATGACGATTTGTCAGGATATAAAAAAAAGACTCTATGTCCGAGTTGATGCATTAGCCGAGTCAGTTAAAACCAAGTACGCCTGATTCAACAATACTTCACTGTTATAAAGTTAACATCTTTCTGCGTGCAGACAATGAACAACAGAGACGTATATTAATCACAACACAGTTTCTTGCCTCGTGTCATGAACTTGACTGAGTGTGGGGTGGACCCAAATGCAGGATTACCAACCTTTGTAGACGACATTAAAACAGTACTGCTTGCAGTTTATGGAAAAGAATCACTTAATACAATAGCTAAGACGTACTGTATAATCAAGTTGTTATACTCGTAGGTGTGTAGTTACTTTACAAACATACTGTATTATGATAGGACTAGCTGGAACACAAAATATCTAATATTGTTTTGCATTTCAAATTAATTTACTATGAACAATTTTTTTCCTTGGTATATTTGTTATTTTTGTGTACTTTTAGAGGTTATAGTTGTATTTCAGGTTTAATACTTGCAGCAGTTTTGACTCACTTTGCCACAGACTTGGTTGCGTTTAGAAATAATTAACGAAGCTTTAGTTTCATTTGGGTGATTATTTTGTAAAGTGATCAACTCTTTGTAAAAGCATCATAACATCTGTAATTGTGAAAACAATCAGGTATATTTTTTAATGTTAATTTTTGTTTCAGAAAAAAGACAGTTCAATATGTTGGAGCTGTTCTAATTTGCCAAAGCTGTGTTTATCAAATAAATTTAGAATTTCACCGATACATCTATTACTAAGTGGTAAGAATTATAAAATACTGGTTTTGAACCATTCGTTAAACAAGTTTGGGGGATAAAAAGCATATAAAATAATAATATATAGCACTACCAATCATCAAGTAAATAAATTATTTCAGACTACAAATTTAGACAACATAAAAAGATAGAATTTTCATGATTTCAAGAGAGAGCGAGAGAGAGAGACGAAGACTCAGTTACTATCAAAGTTTTTTTTTAAGAAGAAAAATCAAATTGATCATCATTACCTGATCCTACTATAGCACAATGGTGCCACAGTTTAAACATTTTAAACTATACCTAAATCTGGTTAGTAAGAACTATTAAACTTACTACTAAATACTGTACTAAAATATAAAATTAACAACTAATCTTAAAAATATCTAAACTAAACAACAAAACCCTAAAACTAATTAACAAAGATAAACTCTAAAATTAAAGTATAATAGATGATAATACAAAACACAAAAAGAAACCACAAAATAACAAATAATTTAGACAACAAAATAACCACCCAGGTTTTTCACACGAACAAAAAATCAAATAAAACATCCTTCTCTCTACTCTAAATGTGCACTGTCATAAAATCTTAAGTGAAAACAAGAATGCTTTAATGTGTGGGAACATGTAAAGATAATGTTAGTTAAATATGTAAACATAATTATGTTGTTTGTTTGATTCGGGATTGCAAGGGAAGCCAAAACACTCTCAATAGGTGCAACTAGTCTTCTTGTGGGGTCAAAGTTACCAGCCCTGTCACGAGCTATACTAGGGAGTTTCTCCAAACTAGCAATTATAAATCAAAACTTCGTTCACCGATAATATCAAGTCTCCAACATTTGATGCTTCCCTTCTTTGAACACAGAATGGCTGTGGATATAAATAAGGACTATGTTAAGAGTGAAATTAATAACATTGCCTCCTTAACACGTTAAATGGCATTGTAAACAAATTTTTTGCTCATTGAATACGTTTAAAAATTAAATTTGTTTACACGTTCTTAAACTGCTTTTGTTAATGCACAGTCAGTTTTGATTGGGACGTTTGCCATCATTTATGTGTTAAAATCAAAACACGAAATTTCGGAAATACGAATCAACTGAGGTCAGTGGCGCACCAAGGATTTGGCTTTGGGGAGGGGACTAAGCTCACGTCAGAGTATTATTTATATATATTCAATAAAATCTAAATGGATAAAAGTTCTGTAACTTATCACAAATTCTGAAACATTACATTTTATTTAAAGTTAAAAAATGTAAACCTTCATATTTAGAAGTAATTAAAAATGTTGTTAAGTCGTTTAAAAATTGTAAGTCTGTAATTATTTAACCAGTTTTGATAACACCATTCTACCATCAATCACCAGTATACACGGATAATTAAGTTCCCAAATAAAGTTAAGATAACTTTTATTTGACGAAAAACAAAGATATAATGAAAAAATGTATTCACAAAATATTGACAGTTAAATTTAAAACACAAATCAAGACTAAACCTAAATTTTGGGTCAGACAATAGTGCAATATAAATATTATTTCCGCTAGATTACCCCGCACTGCTTTGAGTGACGGTCTAGCCAGCACCCCAGCGGCTATTACCGTCAACTCATGAACCACGCCGCCGGGACTCAAACATCATTGTTAGAAAATCATGATTGCGTAGGGTAGGAATCATATTTATTTCTAAAAGAACGATTATTTTTTCGTGATCACATTAAGATATTATTCATAAATGTGATTTTTAATTGCATATCGACTACGTATTCAACGATCGATTAATTTGAAATAAAATGCAGATTACTAAAAAGACCTTCTGGGGGTCCCCAGGTCCCGTTCGTCCATACCCATCGGTGCCCCACTGACTGAGGTAAGGCAATTGTTGCTCCCATTAATAAAAAAGAATTAAAACTTGATTGTAATACCCCTATTACTAATAAACAAGCTAAACTTTTACCTATTGAATCGCTGTGTGGGGTTTTACTAGATCGCAGGCTAGGAAACTAAATGAAATGAACAATTGGCACCCGTCCAGTTGTTGTTTTGATCCCAGTTGTCAACACATGTTTGCCATCAGTTGTATGTGTATTTTCTGTTTCTTACTATTGTGTTCTTACTTCTCAGGCTTAGCTCTGAGATGTACTACGTAGATGTTTAAGGTTAGTTGTATATTTTAGTTTTATATTGTTTTATTTATATAGGCCTAGATTTCTAAGTTTATATACCTGTAGTTTTTAGTCACTTCATAACAAGAGTTGATTAGAATTTCTGAAAGGTCGTGTTTTGATTTTAACATTTAAATGATGGCAAATGTCTGAATAATCAATAATAATAAAGTTGAATATCCATCATAAACAAACAATAATTTCAAATAGAGAACACATTTCTAGTTATAATGTCACAATTTATTAAGAATTATATACAAAATGTACTATTGATTATAAATATTTAAAATTTTAAGACATGATTGCATTGTTTTAACATTTATATTACCGTATTGCATCGTTTACAATATAAATGGTCAAGGATTGAGAATGGTTACAGTACTACCAATAGTCAAAGCCTATGAAAATATTGTTTATTTCAAAACATAAAAGAATTAAGTGTGCATACACAATTTTGGTTTCTGTTTTTCTAAACAAATTTACAACTTTGAAAAAGGATGGGTTATATATTTTAAATCTATATCAACAAATAATATCTGCATTAAATACTGGATCGTCAGCCCTTCTTTTAGTTTACAAGGTGGGTTACTATAGCCATAATGTTTTCATAAATATAAATTTCACAAAAAGTTATTACATTTGGTAAATGATGACTTGATAAGTAAACCAAATACATTTAACTGATTTTCTTGCTATGATTTCAGATAATTTTGATGATTGGCCCCAACAGTTACAAGAAATTCGCAAACTTGTCCTAGGCCTTAATTCAAACAATGTGGTTAAACATAATGAAATTAGAGAGTGGCTTAGTTGGACAGATAATGATGGAAACACAGCATTATTGTATGGAGGTCATAGGTTAATACGTGAAGGACATTACGAACAAGCTGGGCAATTGGTTGAGTTGCTACTAGAAGCAGGAAGTGATCCAAATGTTCAAAATTTTGAAGGCAGAAATTTACTTTCTTACAGTGTACAACATATGGATGAAACTTTACACCTATCTCGGCTTCTACTCAACAATGGAGCCAATGTGTGGCCTACAGGTATCGCTTTTATTTTAAAACTTAAATTTCGCACAAAAAAAAACTAAATAGTTTAAATTTAAGCTTTAAATCAGCAACATTTGGGAAAATTACACATCTTTATAAATATAAAAGCCTAAAAACTTGAAAAAAAAAAATTTAATAATCTTTTAATTGGTACTATATCACAGGCAATATTTTTCTAGCATACTGTCTCAAAAAGGGGTTCCCTCAGTTTAGGTTCTGAAGTTCTTATTTTTGTTTTCCCAATTCAAATTTGAATTGGTTTGGTTGATATTTGTTTCTAGTGTGTTTTGAAGTATTTGTATTAATACTTGTAACATCATTATAATTAAAAAAAAAAATATCTGTAGCCTACTCACAGAAACCTTGGCTACGATTATGCCTTATTGAAACATAGGATGGGATTCCCAGCTTAATTACAGTAATATCGTTTTTACGTTTTGAAGTCGTGAAAGCAGAGAGTGCCCTCTGTCTGCAGTGAAAAGTAAAAAATTACAATTAGTAAATAATGATTGTCAGGAAGGTTTCAAACAAAAAACATCAGCAAACGTGAAAATATAAACCAAAACAATTATTTATTTTTTACTCTGGACATGGAAAATGGGGGTGGGGTGGAAAAACGCTGATGCAGATATAATTAATAACTTTATACACAGCCTAATCTTTTAATTTTCTTTACTAATATTTATCAACTAAAATAATTAATAACAATGGATAAACAACAACAATTGATAAATCTTATAATAAGTCTATTTGATAAGTCACTAATAATAACATTAGTGGATCCGCAACTTCTTTTTCACCCATCTTTTATATATATTAAAACAATGCGGGTGATGATTAATATAGCATGTTTAACTTAAAGAGATTCCATCATGTTATTGGTCCTTTTTTTCTTGATCACTAAACAAAACAGCAGAACAATTTTTACTCATCAATATACAACAAGCAAAGTATAATGCTAAGCTAGAGCTGATGTGCAAGTAAGAATTTTGTGTTTTGATTAAATTTGTTTCTGATTTCAAATATTAAATGTTTGGTAGAAACAACCAACAGTACCACAAAAACGTTTCACTAAATATCATCTAAAATATGTATTTGCATCTTTAATGTATTTGCAGGAAAGTTTTATTGATTTTGAACATTTTTCTTCCGAACAACCCTAAGAACCTTCATATAAAAGGTGGCGTTAAAGTACTGGAACGGTTTTATATATCTCGGCTTCTATCTGACATAAAATATCTAGACCAGGCAAACTAGTACGATTTCGACACGAATAAATACATTTTTGCCTACATCTAAAATTTGGATGCAGTTTTCTGTATTGTGTTCAGATAAATACTTGGAAAAAAGGCTACATATGACCAGTTTCGAGAGAAAGCTGAAATGCATCCGTGGGTGCATCTAAAAGTGCATAATTTTTTTGAAACCTCTAAAAATTGACGAAAAGCCGTGAAAATCTGTATTTAGGATATCAGTGCCTCCAATTTCAACTCTCTATCGCAACTTCACCAATTTCCCCCCTCCCCCCCCCCCCCCCCCCAGTGCACCGGGAGCATTTCCCATGGTCAGAAAGGCTATTAGCATCCACAATAACTCCCGAGTACTGATTTTCACGACTTTTCATCCATTTAGAGGTTTCAAAAAAAATTATGCACTTTCAGATGCACTTTATGCACCCGAGATGCATTTCGCGTTCTCCCGAAACTGGTCATATGTAGACTTTTTTCCTGGTATTTTTCTGAACACGATGCAGAAAGCTGCATCCAAATCGGAGCTGTAGGCAAAAATGTATTTCTTTTTCAGTACTTTTCCTGGTCTAATCCAGGTTGCCTGACATATTAAAAGCCTCTGCCTGAGCTGTTATCAGGTGTGGAAAAGTGATTTGCAAAGTACAAAGTGTTCCAAGTACATATAAAATAATGTTTTTTCTGAAAACATTTATACACTTTATGGTTGAAAAAATATTGTCTTTTTTACCGATATAAGTTACTGGGTGTAAGTGAGAAATATTACTAAAGAAGTTCTTCAAAAACAGCTGTTAGATCGTTATATGAATAACCTAAATAAATTAAATTGAAGTAAAGTAAATAGAAATTCGTCTTAATGTATGAATGAAATTAAAAATAAATAATGCTTTGTTATTTTATAATTAGTGGAGCCACAAACATAAAAAATCACGCAACATTACATACAAATTATATTACTGAAATTCGCAAACAGTAATGCAAAATCCGTTATTTCCACCGTCCTGCTCAATTTGAAATATTGTTTAACATCTTTGTGTATGCAATACAAAAGAAAAGTATAAGCCTATAACAGGGGCAGCTCCAGGATTTTTTTTTTTTTTTGGTGCTCCCAAGTTTGTTATAAGGTACATATTTTATATATTTAAAAAATTAAATATGTACATACTAAAAAAGTAGATGTTTAAGTAATTTTGTATAAATATATTTAATGTGGAAAACAAAAAGGCTTGAAATATCTGAACTAAAAGTATAAATAAATGCAACTTTGTATTTTTCTTTAGAATCAAAGTTTAATGTTTCCTAAAGTTAACATAATTAAAATATAGCAGTGAACAAATAGGAGTAATGACATGTAATAGTACTACTGTAGTTAGGTAAAAGTATAGCCAAAAGTTCCTTAAGTTCTTTGAAAGCCACACCCATACTGAAAACTTAATTGTAAACTTCATATGGATCCTTACAATTTAAAAACATTGTTTTTCCAAGCTCACACTGGGATTTTAATGTAGAAAGAGTGTCCTCATCTCTACCATATGATGCGGCAATAGTACACAGCACTTCAGAATTTAAAAAGATGTCTGAAGTTGGATCACAAGCAGAAACTGCAGAAATAATACTAGCATTTTCAGAAAACTTCTTTCCATTTCATTAAAAATGTTATGTTAGAATGGCAAAAAAAAGTCGGCTCTCATCTTGGTTTTGTTAGTCTCGGAACGTCTACCCTTACCAATGATTTCTGTTGTAAAGTAATCATCTAGGTGTGTAGATACTCTCTGCGCCCGTGAACTGGTTTCACCGGTTATTTGAATGTTGTTTCGTTTTGCAATCAAAACTGCTTCTTCGTGGCATTTTTCAAATGCTTTCTCGTTCCGATATATTTTAGACTTAATTAAATATTTTCCACTTCAACTTCAACAGATTGTAAACCAAACAGCAAAATAAATTTAGAAATTTACACAAAATATAAAACAATATGTACACGGTACACAAACTTATTTTTAATTTGAAATTCTTCACTCACAGTCGCATTAACGAGTGCTGGTAACTACAGTCGCATTAACGAGTGCTGGTAACTAGTCACTGAGCCTGAGTCAACTGAATGGCACACGGTGTGGTTGGTTGTTGAGAGCAATGAGACTTGCACTTGGACTTGGGGAGAGTAACCTAAGAAGAGATTCGTTACTAAAGTTATTCTGGTTATAGGTTATTGAAACGCTGTTATTTATCCTAATATGCTATAAACCATCCATCTGTAGTCTTGCTTGTCTGCCTCTATGGAACGAGAAATCCATTTATTAATCGCTACACTCGAACAATTATTTCTTAACTAATAGTTTGTTTACTTTTAAGTCTAAAAGCATGGAATTATATAGTTTGTAGCATTATTGTATTTATGAATTTGTAATACTATTCTATTGTATTTGTTTTTTAAGCGAAAATAATTATATTTGAATTTATTTCAAAAGATCTGGGTGGGCCCGGGCCCAACCGGCCCACCCGCTAGAGCCACCCCTGGCCTATATACCTGGCCAATCTCTCATATTACTGTACTCATGATTGTTGACATTAAATTGTTTAAGCATTTATAACAATTACTTCAGTTCACTATCATGGACACACCTAGTTATTAATTATAGACACCTTAACATTAGAAAATTGAAAAAAATATTATTTATACATATTTAAAACATCTTGTATTTTATAGATAGTTTAGTTAGGCACCTTTAAAATGACGGGTGACCAAAGTTGTCTGTCATTTATAAGCTGACTGTTATTTACGGCTGACCACACTGTGTAGAATTATACAAATATGCAAAACCTAAAATATATATCTTTTACAGGGTCTGAAGACAATGGTACCGGTGATGGTGGTACATCAGTATTTACATGGTTTTTGCGAGGTGTTATGCGTAGACGCCGTCTCGATGAAGGATGTCTTCAAACTTTATCGCTATTAGCACAAGTCATGGGAGAACAGCCACAAAAAATGCATGCTCATGTCATGAGAACAATGTTTCGACACGCTAAATGTTATAGAGTATTAGGACCGGTATTTCTTCAACTCAAACTGGCTATTGCTTCTCACTGGGCGCAGCCACAGGATTTAAGAAGTTTATGCCGCAGTGTAATTCGCCAAAGTCTTTTCAAAAGACAACATACCCTTAACTCTAAAAGTATTTCTATATTAGGTCTTCCGCTGCAGCTAAATTCCTTTATTTTGTTTGAATAAATATAACTATATTAAGATGGCTTATTGTCAAAATAATCAATAAAATAGATTTTTTTTGCGTTGCGGCCCTTTTAGCTATTTAGCCATTAATTAGTGCTTTTTGCTGGGTTATTCCTGTTATTATTTTAAAATACAAATAACACTTAACAACCATATAGGAACACACTGAACACATAATTACAGTTTTTAATAATAAACTAGGTTAAGCACATATAAAGAGTGCAAGACATGTTTCCCGACCGTTCGCATCGATTGAACTTTTTAATTTTTATTGTTAAAAGACTGTACAGGTACGTACATAGTTCATTGAATATTCAATTCCGGTGGCTAAAATCTCCAAAATGAATACTGTTTTTAGTTTACTTGTGTAGTAGGCCCAGCACTGTCTCGATGTGTACTGTCGTTACATTTTAACTGTATTGATGGTGGGAGGAAAAGGGTTCTTATCTATGTTAACTATTACTGTATTAATAAAACAATAATAAGTTATACAATAATTGCCAACATAGATAAGAACCACTTCCTCCCTCCACGAATACCTGTAACTACAGATAATCGAGACAGAGGGCCTCCTACGCTTGCAAATTAATAACTGCAATTATGTTTTTATATAAAGTGTTGTTTTTTTGCATTTTTAATGAATGAAACTAGAACAATGTAGCAAAAAAGCACTCGTTAATGACTGAATGGCGGAAACGGCCTTAGTGCAAATCAAGCAAACAGTAAGTCACCTTAATATAATTGTTATTAACAGTCAGAATGGTGATAGCAAAAATGTATGAATAAATATAATTTGTTATTTTTATATGGTAAAATAATTTATTTTGTAATATATAAAATAATTCTAGTTTTTTACAATGAAATTGAGTTGTTGTATTGTAAATAAAAATAGTTATCTATTTGCTTGTTACTAAAAAATGATAAAAACACACACACTTAAAAAATAAAACAAAATAATTCCCTTCAAAATTTGATTTTAAGACTTGCAAGACTTGGGTGAATAGAAGATAATCAATATATGTTTCCAATAAACAGAATATATTTGTTTGAAGTCATGACTTTACTTACTTTAACAAACATTCCGCCAAGATATCATACTAGAACAAATGAATTAAATTATCTCAAAAAGGTATTTTCAAAGTTTCTTAGAAAAACCACCATGATTTTGCTGAGTGACTATATTTTGAAATACAAGAAGAGATATTTAAAATATAAATTTTAAATCTACTTTTAGAAACACATAATAATATTGTCATAATATTTTAACTGAGAGCACTGGTTTTCTCTATTTCTTGAACACTGATTTAGTTCAAAATTTGAGGTTATAGTTTATACATTAAGTTTAAATTTAAAGTATTTAGCATTTTTTATTTTGGAAGATATGTGGACAAACAACCGAGTCCGTGGGTTTTTTATATTGAACCCTAAAGATATGTTTTTTTTTCAATATTGTACATGTATTTAATAATAAACAAGTTTAGGAACATATTTTTTTAAATTTAACAACTATATGTAGGAGGTGTGATAAAAAAATACGGTGAACAATTTTAATACAAAGTAATAAGCTTACATAGAATTTGAATTAATCTCCTTCAAAGTAGCAATGCACTTGTCCCAACATTAAATCCATGAACGGAAGGCTTCTTTCGGAAGGGCTTTCAGTTGCTGGCCTGTGGTCATTTCAATGTCGGGAAAGGTATCAAAACGTTTTCCTTTTAGCAAGCACATTTTTAATTTTTGGAAGATCCTGAAGTCGCATGGTGCTATAAATCTGGTAAGTAAGGCAGATGGAGACGGACAGGAACCTTTTTCGGAAAAAAACTTGCTAATCAAAAACAACTTCTGGTGCGGCGTGTTGTCATAATGTAGAAAGAAGCCTTTCGCCTATTTTTTCTGGTTTTTTTTTCGCACATCATTTCGCAAACGTTCCAGTACCAACTTGTAAAATTCCGAGTTTACAGTTGTTCTCCTTTAAACGAACCATGATTGCACTATGCCCTCAATATTGAAAAAAACAATGAGCATGACCTTGATGGATGACTGACGTTTCTTTTTAGGCCGAGGGGAGTTAATGGTTTTCCATTGAGAACTCTAAATTTTCGTCTCAGGGTAATAGCCATAAACTCAACTTTAATCTCGTTACAATTTTGGCCATGAAGTCTGTATCTGTATGAAGACGATCCTTCAATTCCGTGCAAACTAAGACACGATTTTCCTTCTGTTCATCAGTCAAAGCCTAGAAACAAATTTTGCACTCACTGGTCTCATTTGAAAATAATCGGTTAAAAATGCTTTGCATGGGCCCGTGCGAGATGTTAAGTTCTTCGGTAAGCTCTCCAATAGTTATTCGCCTGTTTAAAAGAACAAGTCTAGCCAATTTTTGCATGTTTTCTTCTATTTTAGAGGTTAAATGACGTCCCGACTGTTCCTCGTCTTCAACCGATTCATTTCCGCTCAAATCGCTCATACCATTTTTAAACAGTCTTCAGAGTTACCACATTATTATAACGGGCCCTGCCTTTCTTAGGCTGGCTCGCCTGTGTCCGGCTCTTAGCAGCGGCGTTCTCCCTGGTCGGGTCGTGCCTTCGGCTCTCGCGCGAGCTTACGGGATATGTCAGGAGGGTGGCGGTGGAAAAAAGGTTTTCAATAACTAGGTAGATGTGTAGAGGTTTCAATTCGTTTATTGACTTCGACACATTATGTCTCTGTTGGTCCCATACTAAACTAAACTAAACTACACATGAGGCCAAAGCAAGATCAACCCCCCTTTACAAATGAGTCTACTCGCGGAAGCGTTCACTCCCAGACTGCCCATTGCATCTCGTGATGCTTTCAAACAGCGTCTCCTCCCCCCCCACTTAGGTTAACTATGAACTGCATTCTCAGCAAACTACCTTCTAGCAAACACTATACTAAATCTGTTGTCTGTGGACCCTTTATTACTAATCATTATTAATTATTATATTTATTACTACGAGATAAAGGGTACCCGTCTCATTATCGCCATGCACTGATTTTAACATTTCATGAGCTTCTTTGGCACTTTTTTGCAACTTGAAACAAAACTTAATGTTAATGAAATTGACCAAAATCCATGATGCACAACAGACACGGTAAACTCTAGCTGCTCTGGAAACGTGTTCAAACTTGGCATTGCCTGTCTCAACAGATCAGGCTATTGGACATATCATATCAAATGCATGTAGCATCGGCAGTTGCTGCTATAAAAATTAATTCACCATATTTTTTAACACGCCTCGTATTTCATAATAAATAGGACTAGGAATGTATTTAAAAATTTTAAGAACTCCATTAATTTTATAGCTCCTTAAAATTTCTCAAATTTGCACTAAAAATAAGATGAATTGGAAAATTTTTGAATTATCTGTGAAAGTTAAAATCCTGTCTTCCTTTCTCAAAGGTTGTGGAAGAGCATCAAGTTGTGCAAGTGTTTTCTATTCCGAGTACAAGTTCACCAAACATAAATATACACAACTTTACTCGCCTAAAATGTTAATAAACGGAGTTTTAAAAACTGGTTAAATTAGACAAGTAGAATAAAAACTAAAACACCAATTAGAAATAATTGTAGTTAAAAATTTCAGACAATAATAACATCTTAAATTTAATTATATGATTTACTGTTACAATAGTTAATATTTCCGTTTCGGCTATTCAGCCATTAACGAGTGTTTGCTGGGTAGTTCCCGTTGTCATTATTTAAAAATACATAAATATACGAACACATAACACTGAACACAAATTCTGTGTACATTTTATTCTCTTCATGACAGTGGGCTTACTACACGAAGAAAAGAAAATGTATACAGAGTTTGTGTTACCTGTTTGTATATTTATGTATTTTTAAACAATGACAACGGGAACAACCCAGCAAGCACTCGCTAAAAATAAAATAAATAATGACTATTGTGATAGTAAGTCATATTAATATATTTAGTATTAATCAATAGTTCAATGGCAATAACAAATATTATGAATAACTTGTTACCTCATAGTAAGATTTTTCTAATCATGTGAGCATGTATATAAAAACTTATTATATTTAAATTTTAAATATAAATCTAGCAAATCCATATATTTACATTTACAGTAGAATCCCTCTTAACCGGTCTGGTCGGGTCCGAGACCTTGGCTGGTTACCTGTTTGGCCGATTGATCCGAGGTTCCCGTAAAAAATAGATATTTGTTCAAAAATAACCTACATATTTCATAAATAAACAAGCAAATAAGACGTTATTGCAACCCATTTTATTGTATGTACCACATACTTACACAAACACCAACAAATTAAACATTCTAAACTTTGAAAACTGAATTTGCAAATACTGTATAAAAAAATCAACTATTTTTTTCTGTTCTTTAACATTCAAAGATTTTTAAAAAGCCAAGTCTCCCCATTTTCTTACGTTAATCACGTCTAATGCCGTTGAATCTTTTTGCTTCTCAGCATATTACATAATATGTTACAAATATTACATATTTTGCTCCCACAAAATTTAGTAAAGGTTCCGACAAAGCAACAGACGAAGAAAAAGAAACAAAGGATGCCACATTTTCAATTGATTCTAAGAAAAATACAGTTGCCGCGGAAGCAAGAGGGCCCCCTCCCCTGTTCTGTATGTCACAACACTAACATATTGCACACCTAAAGTTGTGTCACCCAGCTTTATTTTCCAGGAAATGTCCGTCAAACAATCAATGTTTGAGACTTCAGAGAGTTACACTAATATAATCTGTAAGAGAAAAAAAATCTCTGTTGTTTCATGGGATAGGCCGGTTAATCCGAGGCCAGTTAAGAGGGGTTCTACTGTACTTCAAAACATACCCTTTTTACTTAAAAAAGTCAAATAAAATCATAAATGTGTAATAAAAAAAATACAATTTGTACGGTACCTATCAATATTTAGTTTATACGTTTTGGTAGAACATTGGTTTCTATTCAAAATTACACGAAATAAGTCCATTGTATTGGAATCAACAGTGTGAGGTCACGGCCTCTTTAATTCACTTGTAGCCTCGAGCAGTTTGTACTGAAAAGAATGTCCTTGTTAAAAGCCTCTTGGGGCTAGATGCTTGAACTGTACTATCTAATGAGTTAACAACCAGTAAATCAATGAATAAATTATACTTATTATTTTTTTTCAGTAAAAACAATGTCGACTAAACCTTATTACTGATCAGCTAGCACCCAGTCTTGGAAATGCAGCACTGTTCTGATTA
>JAGFPH010000036.1:1619465-1635488 GCA_018207615.1 Philaenus spumarius
AGCCACATCATCCTTTCAATAACTTCCTCCAGCAACAGGAAACATGCCAGGCATGTATGTTAGTTGTGGGTTCAACAGGTTTTAACCTTTCCCATTATACATTGAACAATTAACATAATGGCCAAAATAAAATTAAGAATGTCAAGTAAAGAAAGAAAACCAACTTACTGTAAAAATAATTCAAATACATTTTTAAAATGAGAAAAGTTTATATTCCCACATAATCAGCATTACTTTATTGGGTTGATAATATGTAACTGTAACAAGCATACAACATCAAGAAATTTCAAGATCATTCGCTGTTATTCCCCGTATGTCCCATCATAAGGTAATAATTTGGAATGTGATAAAACGCGTCTCAGGAACATCTTCTGAACATAAAATAGACAATTCATAAAATAAAATTTGCTAAATGAAAATCAATAATCCATTTCTATTGTAGAAGATGATTATTTACTTTGGTTCCAAAAAAAAGAAGGGTCTCGGAAAAAATCGGCATGACCATTTCAGAAGTGTTAGGCTTAAATAGTTGATGTGATCAAATATTTTTCCAATCATTTAACATTTGCAAAGGGCTGGACAACATCACTCATATTTAAGATTTTGTAAATATATGAGATTTGAAGACTTTATTAATACATATTTAAACTTAGTGAGTAGTTTTATTTTGTTATTGCTTTAAATGTAAGAATGGTATTAAAACTAATGCATGATCAGTACTGATTGTTCGGTCTGATCTTGCAAAAACTTTTGAACCCTCTCCAAACTAAAATGCTTACTAAACCTTTGATTCTACACCCTTAACAACCATTACTGTGTAGCCATGAATCCTAGTAACAACTGCAATGCCAGAACTAACTTTTTCATCTTTAACTTTAAAACGAATCAAGACATACACTTGGAACATAACCAGACAGGTAGGCTCAAGGGCCTAGGAATGATGGCAGCTCTTCATCGGAAATCATTGATAAACTCGTTTCCAGACTTGGGATTAACGATTAAAAACATTAACGATTAAAATTAATCGTTAAAAATATAGGTAACTTTTAACTTAATCGATAGTTTGAAAACTGATTAAATTTTATCTCTTAATCGTTAAAATACTGGTTAACGATTAATTAAAACTAACGTCAGTTAATTTGGCGGATGCCCGGAAAGATTTGTCACCATGGAAATGCTGGCCGGGTGGGTGGTCCTGGCGTGACAACATTCAATATTCCTTAGTTTGGAATATTGTTTATTGGCCGGCCGGAAGGAATAATGGGGTGTCTAAAGATAGAACTAACGGTAAAGATTACCAAACGGTAACGTAAACATACAAAACAACGTCCATCAGCGTCATTCGATTAGCCTTTGGGTATACGCATGGCATTACAGGTGGATAGTTTTGTTAATTTTGTATAAGTTTTTTTAGTTGTTTTGCCCTGTTGTAGTGATTCAAAGTTTAGATTTTATTTAGTGAGTTAGTGATTTTTAATATTGAGTTAGGTCTAGTATAGAAGTATTTTAATTTTTTACTTTTTTATTTTAATTTTATTATGTCTTTATTGTGGCCAGGCATTTCAAACTTTTATGAACAAATAACAAGGGAGGGAAATAGTTTAACATTTAAATGCCTATTGTGTTTACCAAAATTTAAAACAATCAAGGCTTCAGCAACTTCTGCCTCCAATTTAAGGACCACTTAAAGGTAAGTTGTGCTTTAGCCGTTTTAGGTTGTTGTCTATCCAATTTTTGTCGTCTATTATTGAGATTTGTATTTTATTATAGGGCATACGTTCAAGGGCGTTTGCATATATTATAGGGCTTTTGCAAGCATATTTTCAAAAAATCGCCAAATATAGTAATTATTATACCAATTCGAAAGTGTTCCATAGCTTTTTTGTAGAGAAAGGTTCAAAGAATTCATATATGCCAGTAAAAAATTGATAGATGTAAATTTTACAAAGTTATTAGCTCAAGAAACAAAAAATGTTCGCTAATGAAAGGAAAAGGTTCAACTTTAGACCAACATAAAAAGTAGTAAAAATTTTTTTGTATTTTCTTTTCAAAACGTACAAAAGTTTTTTAATTTAGTTCTTAAAGGAACTGTATTAAAATATTTATCAATTTCAAATTTATTATTTTTAAAACACCAGTTTTTATGTTCCTACTACAAGACTGCTAAAAAAACTAGGCCTAATTTAAATTTAGGAATGTATCCTTTGCCCCAAAATGAAATATTATTATAAGAAAGTGTAGAGAATAAATCAAAGAGTTGAACCGTATACTTGTAAATTATTATTTCACAAAAGTATTTGAATTAGCTGTACTTGAATCACAAAATGAGATCAATCAAATTAAACGTTGCGCGTGCGTATTAATAAACCTTATGTCGTGCCGTATTTTAACTTTAATTAGTTATTTTTTTAACTTTAACTTTAATCAGTTAATTTTTTCAGACATTAACTTTAACTTTAATCAGTTATTTTTTTCTGGCATTAACTTTAACTTAAATCAGTTAAATATTTTGGTTAACTTTCCCAAGTCTGCTCGTTTCTCTACAGAAAAGGCTCTTTTGATTTTATATATTTTTTTTAAAAATAAATGTGATTTAAATTTGTTGTTTTTATTTTTAAGCCACATCCTATCACTACATGGTTGTGTCTGCACTATGTATATTAGTAAAGCATTTAAATTTTTTTTTATCTATACCAGGATGATGGGGAATAAAATACCTGGACACATCACTTGATTAGTCACAAATCCCACCCCATAAAAATTCTACACTTATGTGCCTGAACAAACTTATATACTGTTGACGTCTTTTCAAAATGTTTGCCATCATATTATGGGTGCCTCAGGGGTCCATATTGGAACCAGTTTTGTTCATTATTTATATAAATGATTTACCATCAATGAGAGTGGGATAACATCTTTTTTTTTATTTGCCGATGACCGAGCTCGAAAATTTTGAGAAAACTGAAAAGATTGTTAATGATAACAGTAATGCAATAAATGATTAGTGTGCAGTCAACTCTTTAAAGATTAATGAAGAAAAAGTCTATGATTTAAGAGTTAGTCTTAATATGAAAAATATATCACAAAAAGATAAATTTGTACAATTTTTTTTTTGGTGTGATTTTGGAACCTAATTGAAAATGGGAGAAACACATAAATCTTACTTCTAAGAAAGTTTCAAAGCGCTTAGTTATCTTAAGAAAATTGTACTTTGAAGTTGACTTAAATGTCTTCAAAATGGTATATTTTTCGCATATTCACTGTCATTTGACTTACGGAACCATTGTCTGGGGTAATGATGGCTCCGTAATCAAACTTTTTATATTGCAGAAAGGGCGGTTAGGTTGTTGTGCGGTAAGGGTTCAATAGCACACTGTAAGCCGTTATTTAAAAAGCTGGATATTTTGATATTGCCATCAATTTCTATTCAGGACTGTCTATTATGTTAAAGGGAATATAGACTCTTATGAACTGAATGCCTCTGCTCATGAGCATTGGACGAGGAAAGGTTTAAACATTAAGGGTACCTAATCATTGTGACTATTAGACAACATCGAAGAGTTTTGAAAATAATGCTATCAAATATTATAACGGTCGTTCCGATAAAATAAAGCAATTAAACATAAAATCCTTTAAAGTCGATATAAAAAAGGAATTGTTAGAGAGGGTCACCTATAAGGGCAATGAGTTTTTTGACTTTGCCCATTTGATTGGCAAAAGATAGACCGGAGAAAAACAAATAGGAATTGTAGAAGAGAGTGAATTGAACATACAAATTGCATGTCATTTTAGTTATTGGTACATTTGTATGTTTTAAGTTGTTGAATTGGTCCTGTTTGTGTGTATTTGTTTGTATTGTTGGTTTATACTATTGTTATTATTGTTTTGAAGTTTATTATTGTACAATTAATTTTTAGGTGTTGTATTTGCTATTGTTGGGTTTATGTCAGTATTGTTTGAACTGTATTATAGGACTAAGCTGTTATTATTGTAATGACGTTGCTATGCACCTTGTGGTGTTTCTGCAATAAATAAATGAAATGAAATGAAATCCCTACACTATGCCTCTTCAATTCATTGCAGGAACAAAAATATGTAAATATATTATTGATCTGAAAATATAGATAAATCAGTAAAATGGGCATACAAACCTATACTTAAAAAACCTTTACTCCTTTGGGCACTTTAGAAGCTAGGTTGTTTCAGAACATCCATACTCCCTTTACAACAATTTACTTACTCCCAGGGGCGGTCCGAGGTATAGCGAACTACGCGGCCGCAGGTGGCGCCATGACACGGAGGGTGCCAAAAGCGCCCTCCTCAACATGGGCGTCCGCGTTAAACTTTGTGAATATAGTTTACGACAAGAGAAAACAAAGCCAACAACACGAACTGTTTGGCATAAAAGAGTTAGTTTTCGTTTCGTCGGTTGCAGTTTTACCAATTAAAACCAATTAACCGAAATTATATATAAGAGAAATTAAATACAGCAGTACAAAGATAATTTAGCAACAAATTATCACTATATTTGTTTTGCTCAATTGAACTGTGACTGTAAACTAAGCCTCCTGCAGCGGCCGCAGCCACACGAAGGTCGAAGGACATAAAGAGAGCTCACCTTTCAGCTGACACCCCTTTCTCTAGCGAATAGGCTAGCCCTTTACAGGAGAGATTTGACCTCATGGAAAACCGTAGCGCAAGTTTCAAATTTATGTATGATATTGCTGGCCTGAAGAAGAGTTTCAGTAACACAGAGTTGAAGAAATCATGTAAACGACTTGAAACCATTCAAGCGGTGGGGATGGAGGAGACTGTGACGTCAATGGTGATGACCTTTTCGATGAGCTTAAACTTTTTTCGACTTTGCTGCCTACAAGAAGTCACCCTGCTGAAGCATTGTCTTTCATAACCAAGCGACAATTTCCCAACATTTGTATTGCACTGCGAATATTGTTGACTTTCCCAGTCTCAGTTGCCAGTGGGGAAAGAAGCTTCTCAAAGATAAAACTCATAGAAACATATTTATGTTCAACTTTGAGTCAGGAACACTTGGTTGGGCTGGCAACATTGGCAATTGAGACTGAATTGTTAAAAGAAATGGACACTGACTTGCTATAAGGTGTTTTCAAAAGTAAAAGCCAGGAAAATCCACTTCTAATTACAGGATATTCTTAGTTTGATTCTAAAGACACGATTTTTATAATTTTATTGCAGTTGAATATCATTATGATAACCTGTAAATTGCAATGTAATTATGATTCTTGTTTGTAAGGTTTTGTGTGTTGTAATAAGTTACCTTCTACCCTTCAAATTTGGTTAAAATTAAAATTTGATTAAAATGCTTTGATTGGTTAGTTGAGTTATGTGTTATAATGACTTAAAGTAGAGGGGAGGGGGAGAGCGCCAAAAAGTGGTTTGCTTACAGTTGGAAAATACCTAGGGCCGCTTACTCCTAAAAGCATTAATGTTGAAAAACTGTATAAATCAAATAAGAAGGATAAAAAAACAAGTTTGTTTGTGCAATTATTATTTTATTAGGTCATTAAATATATTTTATTTAGTTTCGATATATATTTATACAATTAATTATATACAGTATGTTTAAAATATTCCTATATATATACTAAAACATCTTCTATCCACACTCCCTCATGTTATTACTTTACTTCATTTTTTCTAAAAACAAGTGCATTAGGCTAGTTTAATCAAATTTGTATTACAAGTCACAATTATAAAAGAACTGCATTTATTTTATTTTCCTACATTTCCAGTTTTTTATTTATTTTGCTTGATAATTAATGAAGATGGCAGCATTGAGATTAAAATGTGTCTGTGTAAAAATGCTCCGGTTAGATTCGACACAAATATAACACACTTATCCTCCCACCACTTTCATTAATAATTTTTAGTTCAACATACATTACGCCATTTTCAACAAATCTTTGTTTTTATTTTCTGCCCCCAATTCAAACTTTGGTTTCATCATTACAGCATATTGATCCCTTGTATACGGGTATTTTGTAAAACACTGCCTTCTTGAAGTAGGCAGGTAGTCTGAAAAAAAGAAATTGAAAACTAAAAGCAGAAACGATTAGACATAAGTATAAAAATATATATTTCTAGTTAAGTTAAAACCGTTTATTAGACATACAAATAATATATAATATTTTGATTAGAAGTAATATTCCTATCCTAGTGCTTTTAGTTTTTAAACATTAAAAACAAAAACCAGAAAGTCTGAAGAGAGTTTTCCCCATTTTTGTTGTTTTTCCTGTAAAAAATTATAAATTTATAGCAACAAAGTAAAACATAAAATTTATAAAATAAAAAACAACAACTTGCTTATTAAATAAAATGTCATTCAAAATAAAAACAGAACTTATAACCTGATTAGGGTGATTTTATTATAAATAATGTATATTATTATATGATACAAACAGACCAAAGACTAAGTAAAATGAGCTGCAGCCAACCGAATATAAAACAAATACAAACTGTATACGAGGTGTGGCTAAAAAATAACCAGCTGATTTTCCTACAGACAATCAGTTTTGAAGCTGTGAAAGAAAAAGTGACGGGTACCATGAACATGCTTTGTAAAAATGATTTCAAACACTGCTTTGACTAATGGAAAATTTGCATCAAGAGGTGAAGGAATCGTGGATGGGAATATATTGAAGCAAATAATGGTAAAATTGTGAAAAAGTAAAGAATTTTATAGCATTAATGCAGTTATTGTTAGCCATACCTTGTACAGTAATTTTAAACCTGTTAGGTGTATTAACTCCAAACTTTCAGGAGTTATATTGGACAAATTCTGCACCTTTTAGGGGTTTGAATGAATTTTACCCTTATTCGGTTTGGGAGGGGGGGTGCAAGTCAAATATTTTAAATAGTAACCCTTATTGTGTGATACCTCATTTTAAAGATCTCGTTTAGACGAGAAAATTGGTGTAAAGTAAAACCCTTTCCGATACCCCAATCCAAAATGGCGGAGCCAAGAAGTTAAGATTTTTCCATTTTTCTACGTAGGCTATTATATTCTACTTATAATTAGATGTGTACAGTACTCCCTCTGTAATCCGGCATCTCAGCCCTCCGGCACTCCCAGTAATCCGGCGTTTTGTATTCGAATAATGCGTCCCCAATACAGTACAGTACATTGTTTCCCACGCAGCGACAAGACTAGTGTCTGAGTAAACAATGCATTGGCGCCAAAAGTGATGACTCACGCACGCCCCCCTCACTCACTCCATCAGTCTTAGTCACGATTGTACTACGTTTATTGCTCCTCAATCTGTCCCGCATGTGTACCTGCTTGCTTAGTGTAGGACAGTTGTAGTAGTGTTGTGTTGACGATGGCATCCGTGCAGAAAAAACGTTAACATAAAACTCTATCTCTGTTAGATAAACATGAAATCCTAAAGCGGCTTGAAATGGGTGAAACCTTAACTAGTGTTGCTAACGAATACGGTGTTGGTCGAGCTACAGTTCATGACATAAGAAAAAAAAGTGATAAAATAAAGTCGTTTTTTAAGACGAATGAAAATTTAAAAAGTAATCGACAGACATTGAAAACTGGTGAAAATCCTAAAGTTGACGATAGCCTATATGCTTGGTTTTTACAAGAACGTGGTAGGCATACACCAATTTCTGGTGAAATCCTTAAAGGAAAGGCTAGGGAATTTTACCGGAAAATTACAAAAAAGGATGATTTCCAAGGCAGCGAGGGATGGTTGCAGAAATTCAAACAACGTTATGGAATTAGACTGCTAAGTACAACGGGTGAGAAACTTTCATGTGACGAAAGCGCTGTTGAGCCATATAAAGAAAGGTTCAAACAGGTTATCCAAGAAAGTGATTTAACTCCTGACCAAGTCTACAATGCGCACGAGAGTGGTTTATTTTGGCGGTTGTTGCCAAAAAAAACATTTGTGCATCGTGGAGAAGCTAGTGCTCCTGGACGAAAATTGGCTAAGGATAGGGTCACTTTCATGCCTTGCTCAAACGCAAGCGGTGCACATAAGGTGACAATGCTAGTCATAGAAAAGGCGAAGAGTCCTAGGGCATTTAAAAACTTCAAAACTTCCTGTTGATTACATGAGCCAGAGCAAAGGGTGGATGAATAAGTCCGTATTCACAGAATGGTTTAATGAACATTATAAACCCTCAGTGAAAAGATTTTTGAAGGAGCGGAAACTACCAGAAAAGGCTTTGCTTATCTTAGACAACTGCCCTGGCCACCCCGATGAAGATGAATTCAGCCGACAGTTTTATTCGTGTGATGTTCTTACCGCCGAATGTGACCCCCCTCTTACAACCAATGGACCAGAACATTATCCAGGCGATTAAAATGCAATACAAAAAGAGCTTATTGTACAATGTGTTGTCTAAGGATGAAAGTGTTATTGAATCCTTGAAAGAAATAAACCTGAAAGACGTGGTATACTCGCTCGCTAATGCTTGGGAAAATCTTAACGAGAAAGTCATCATTTGCTCTTGGAAACCCCTATGGCCGGACATGACACTACTGGATCAGTCCAAAAAAGATGAACCGAACAAGAAAGCCAGTGAAGAGAGGGAGATTAATCTACTGCGAGACGTGGTAAACAAACAACTCGTGGATTCACCGGATAACGCATTGACAACTGATGACGTAGGCGTGTGGCTTACCGGTGAAGCTGTTGAAAACAACCAGTTTATGACAGAAGATGACATCATAGAGGAAGTGGCAAGAGAGGAAGAGGACGAGGAACTGGTCGAAGGAGAAGTGACAGCGGCTGTACAATCAATCTCTCACGATGCGGCCATCGCCTCGTTTGCCACGTCAATTGCCTGGGCGGAGGAAAATGGCGTCTCTGCTAACGATGTCTTAGTTTTAAGAAGGTTACAGGAACAAGTTCTCAAAGTGTCTCTCAACCGTAAAAAGCAAAAGACAATTGATGCATATTTCCAGCCGTCTACTTCAAAGGAATAGTGTGAGTTATATGATGTATTTTTGTACTTTTTTACTTTGTATAGTACAATGCAATTAAAACTGATTTTCAAATGATATCTGCGTTTTTCTCGATATTTTCCAGTAATCCGGCAGTGCGGCGGTCCGATATCTGCCAGATTACCGAGAGAGCACTGTATTAATTTTAAGATACAGAAACATTGCAAAATTTTGTAAACCTACATTAATTGTGATTTAGAAAAAAATGACTTCCAATTAACAATTTTGTTCTTATCTTAAAATGAATACACATTTAATTCTCTAAATAAAATCGATCTGATAAGGTGGATCCAAGACGCACCCTAAAATATCGATTAGTCAGGAAATTTTTCATAAATGCTAAGATTCTCCCATGATTGTAATATAATAAGTTAAGATTGTAATATGATTGTAAGATTGTAATATGATTGTAAGATTGTAATATATTTAGAATTCCTCTTTGCCTAGCCATATTTATATGCCTTTTCAAGATCAAAAAACACTGCAACAAGCATTTTGAATGGCCGACTCTAACAAAACTAGTTGATCTATGGATGATCTTCCCTGTCGGAAACCACATTACAGATCAGTTGGTTACTTGCAAAGTACCATACAAGCCGCCGATAGACCATCTTCTCCACCAGTTTACATAGAACGCTGGTAAGAGAGATAGGACGATAACTACTTGGATCAGTTTTGTCTTTAGCTGGTTTTAACAGAGGAATTCCTATGGCCTCAAACCAAGAATCAGGAAAGATATGCTCATCCCATATACGACTGTATATTTGGAGAAGAGCTGCCATACCCGACTCTGGGAGGTGTTTAATCATAGAATATACGATATTATCGGTTCCGGGAGCTGAATCCATAGCCGACAATAAGGCAGATTCGAATTCATCCATTGTAAATAGGTTATTTAACGGAGAATTTTGTGATATGCCGATAGTGAATGGCATGGCTTCTTGAGCACTTTTATTAAAAAAATATGTACAAAAAGCATCATTATAAACAGCAGTTGAAGAGAACCTAGCAAAGGATGAGCCCAAAATGCTTACAATTGTATGACTGTCTGTAGTCAATATCCCAGTCGTTTGTTTGGACGGTATAGCTTGGTGGCAGGTATAGGCTGCACATTGTTAGTTTTATAGGATTAGCGACTCGAATGGCTACTGCTTGTAATGGTGTATCCAGATTTACGGGAACATCATTCACAGAGTTGGAAGCAAGTATGGCGGCTATCCCACCTCTTGCTCTCAATTCTGTAACAAAATCTGATCTTAGGACCCCCTTAAAATTACCCTCTTAAAAGTAGAGAATTGTTATTATGAAGGTACGACTCCTGGAGGCAAAGAAATAGAGGAGATGTGTCTCTCACAATCACTTTCAGATCTTCCATGTGACTTCTGACACCATTAAATATTTAGTGTATTAAAAAGGGTTTGGTCCCTTAACATTCTTATCATTTTCCTGTGCTGTGGCGACAGGATGGTTTTTTGGCTGTATGTCCGTGTCCACTTCCATATCTCCCTCACTTGTCTTAGAAGATGTTGAAAGTGGAGAAGGGCAAGGATCAGGGTTTTGAGGAGGATTTGTAGGGGAACCTCCTTTTTTATTTTCTTTTTCTTTTTTACTACTTTTGACATTTTTACTTTTTATAGCAACAGGTTTCTTTTCCGGAACGGGTCCAGAACTTCTTCCTGTTACTACAGAAGGACAATTACAAGATTGTTTTGAGAAATTGCTTAACCCCAGTTATTGGGATAATTTTCTTTCTGATGATAGTTTTCCCTGAGTCCTAGTTCTTAGATCAAGAGCAGGGACAGATGGTTCTATTTCTGCTTCTGAGACTGAGAAACTAGAGGATGGAAGAAAAGAATTTGAAGGAAGATCAGAAACTGAAACAGAAGCGGGAGCGGAAGGAGACATTTTAGAAAATAGGGCGACTAGCTGAGCAACCTGGTCAGTAAATATTTTGACTGTTTTAGCCAATTCTCCACAATTAGCGCTTGGAGTGTTGCTCTTGTTTGAAGCCACTGAAGCAAATGATTTGCCTTCTAGAGCACACCTAGAGGGTTTATATAATTTGTTTGCTGCATTAAAAGATATTTTTTCCTTAGCCATAACAGTAAGGACTGCTTTTTCTTCTTTAAAATTCTCACAGTTAAAGGAAAGTGCAGGGTGATCGCCGCCACAGTCAGGACACTTGGCGTCATCATTGCAGCCCTCACTATTATGACCTTTTTTATCACATGTTTCTTGCTTTGTGTAAGTAGAAATTATTTGTCCAAACTTTTGACACTTATAACATCGTAGAGGGTTTGGGACGTAAGGTCTAACAGAAAGATGATGGAAACCTGCATAGATATACTCTGGCAATGTAGGTAAGCCAAAGGTTAGAATTAAAGATGTAGTGGCTTTTTTCTCTCCATTTTCATTGCGAATTATGCGAGTGACATCAAGAACTGACTGGCTAGCTAATTCGCTTTCTATTTCCTCCAAACTAATGGGGATCAAGTCTTTACAAGTAATGACACCTTTTAAATAATTCAAGGATCTGTAAGGTTCTACAGATACCTTGACTGTGTCATAGAAAGAAAGAAGTCATCTTTAACAGCAACAAACTTTGTTTCTCGCTGTTAGTTTCCACTAAAATTGTGTCATTCTGTAATTTACTAATGGAAAGTACAGGGGCCGCTGTTCCAGTAATCGCTTTGTTAATCACAAAGGGCGATACCTTTGATAAATCTGTGTCTTTTTCGGCATGAGAAAAAACTACAAATTTGGTGGCTGGCAACTTAGGTGTTTGTTGAGCAGCCCTCTCCTTTGTCTTCTTAAGCAATTCTTTGTTAATAGAATCATCAGACGAATCTGAATAATGTCTCTTTGCTCTAAAATCTGATTTGAAGTTTTTTTCCATGGGTTTATTTGTCCAGCGCATCATGTTAGGCTGTGCTAGGCGAACTCGGTTAAGGCATGCCCATCAGATCACATTAACATCACTTCCGAAACCCAGTTCCGTGAGAATCCCGAGCACTCTTTTGCCAGTCTGGAACCCGATACTACTGTGAGGAAGAGTCCGACTTTCTTCAACACCGCAAACACTTCCTGACCAAGGACCGAAGTAGCTGGCCCCTGAATCATACGTCTCGGCAGAGCAAGCTCACATCAGCCTTACCAAACCAGAGGTTGTCAAAACTCTGGCAGGTTCAGCACTCCCAACTAGCAATGGCTCTGCAGAGTCAAAATCCTAACAGAAGGTGAGAATAGGAATGTATGTATGTAATTGGATGGATGTATTGAATGTGTTAGGCGTTATTTGACTAGGGTACCACGAGGGATGCCAAACCCCTCTTAGTAGGTGCAGCTAGTCTGCACCACCCGTGCGGGTGTAAATTTGTCGTTGTTGATCTGATTTCCTCATTACAAGATATAAATATAGTATTTTTTTTTCTTTACTTAATTCACTACAACTTTATTAATCATTTTTAAAATTAAATAACAGAAATACTTACTGGTATTGTAACAATTATTGTGTCTATTAAACTCACAATAATTTGGGAAAATCTTCCCTTCGTCTATTTCTACATCAATAGCACAGAAAGCTGTTGTTGGTTGCAGAATTGAAAAACATGGATGCAAAAATATACAAAATGGTGTAGCAACGACAGCTTTTATCAAGTATAGTACATCTGAAACGATACAGTAATACGTTTATATTTATTAGTGGTTGCCTAAAGGATTGTTTTTAAACATAATATATTACTTCGGTTTTCCGCAGTGCAAGATTACAACCTTTGGGGCCCTGGAGCAAGATATGTAACAGGGCCCTTCTCACTTTTTAACTTGCCTTTTCATTTCTAACCTCAAATGGATATGCATGCATAAAAGCGACCAAAAATCAGTATAGTTATACGATCTATTTATATTTGAGCAACTGCCTGAGGCAAAACACTCACACAATTCATTGTTTAAACATGTTTATAGAAAATTAAACTCTTGTTTTTTCTCGTTAGTCACCATGAAAAACCGAAGCCTTATAATTAATATTGAATTATCTGAATCAATTAAACATAAAGTAAAACAAAGGTATATAAATGTAAAAATTGCATTAGGCATGTGTATCAAAGTAAATTATGATTTTTGTAACACATCTATAAACGTATATTGGAGCGTTTCAGAATGTTTAAGCTCGTTGAAAGCTCAACTTTTGTCACATAAAATTCATGTACTTTAGGTCATGAATTTTCAATAAAAATTTCATATTGGTGTTATTATTTATACATCTATTAATGTACATGCAAGTGTTTAGAGTATTTAAACTAATTTCCTGGAAGCTCAAATATTTCTCACCCAAAAATGTACGTACTATATATGTAAATATTAATGTACATTAGCGTATTTCATAGCGTTTAAGCTAAGTCCCTGAAAGTTAAACTTTTTGTCACCATGGATTTTTGTGTCCATAGTATTTTAATGAAAAAAAAAAATTTATGTTAGTATTATAAGCTAGTAACACTATTTATACATATATTCACGTTTATTAGAGTGCTTCTGAGCATTTAAGCTAATTTCCTGGAAGCTCGAATTTTTCTCACCCAAAAATGCACGTACTATATAATTCCAGGTTTTTTAATAAAAATTTAATGGTGGTATAGTTAGCTAGTAACAATATTTATACATATATTAATGTACATTTAAGTGTTTCAGAGCATTTGAGCTAAGTTCCTGGATGCTCGAATTTTGTCACAAAAAAATGCACATAATTAAAGCTCGTGGTTTTTTAAAACAAATTTCATGTTGTTATGATTAGCTAGTAACACTGTTTATACATATATTAATGTACATTTAAGTGTTTCAAAGCGTTTAAGCTAAGCCCCTGGAAGTTTGACTTTTTGTCACTCCTAATGCACGTAATATAGGTCATGGTATTTTAATGAATATTCCCAACAATTTTATGTTAGCATTATAGATAAGATACAGTAGATAAGATATTTTTATTTTCCATGTGTGATATACATAACTATATAACATTGTATTTACAGCAAAAAATAAAAAACAAAACAAAACAACAAACCAATTACAATTCTTCTACATAACATAACACATGGAAAATTAGGTAATCCTTAGGATAAACCTGCTTAGGATTTACCTTTTTTTTTATCACTTGAGTTAGAAGAAAAAGGAAAGAATAAAATCTTTCTGAGGTGCCCTTTACACTTAGCACTTAAAAAGTAATTATTTTAATTTTTAAATACAAATTTTAATTTTAATTCTAAAGGGTGTTATCAATAATAACAAAAATACAAATAATAATCCTCGTTTGCTAAAAACAATATTATTAAATAACGCTAAACTTAATCTGCATTATAATCAATCCTATGATATACTTATAATTCTATTTACAATCTTCTTAAACAAAACACATAATTTCCATACAATTAATATAACAGCCACTTTTATTTTAAAAGATACTCAATAGCATTTATCCTAAACAGCCATTCTCTTACTGATTTTGAAAACTGTTATGTTGCACCTTTCTGCTCAACATAACTAAACTAATAAGCTACGAAATAATATACTCAGTGATTATAGTTATAACAAAACTTGGTCAGGCTGGTAGACCTTACGGTACGGAATTGAGTGTAGAACTGACGGGCTTATGATATTCGGTTTAAGAGAAGGAACGTCGGTTAGGATAGTGGTGTGATCTGCCATGACCAATCACTTTATTGCATTTATAGAATGATCTATGACGTAGGCATCACGCCAAAAACAACATTTACACGGGTTTGAAAAGTCCGTTGTACAAAGTCTTAACGTATCTTAAAGGACACAATTTGAATACATTACAATTCCTCCCTTCTAATTTTTGAAATAACCTTTACACTTAAATTAACCTTGAGTTTAGTTACAACATTAAACACACAAAACATGAACAATACAATTAATAATTAACATACATTAACTAAACACTATTACAATTTTACAAGTGCTTAGCCTAAACAATTGATAAGTTATAAATTTAAACGGTCAGGTGGTTTCCTTATTCTACTTGGATAACGTTCAACTGGAATGTCAACAACCTGATCCCGTTGTACTAGTTTCCCAGGACTAGGGCTAGTATTCAATGAACTTCCGTTTCCTGGATGTTTATTCTTTAAGGGTGACCTATATTCAGGACTAAAGTCCGTTTCAATTGATACTGAATCGTTTGTAATAGTATTTTTAAAAGTATCGGAACCAACCATATTACATGAATCTTCTAAGCTACTACTATCCATTCCTATTAATTGATTAATATGGCATTTCCAAACAATACCTAAACTTAACTTAACTAAATACATCACATCATTTAGTTTCTTAATTACAACTCCTTCAACCCATTTGTTAAACGTTCGGTAATTTCTAATTAAAACTGGTTGATTAACAAATAAAATTCTGGTTTTACTACCCCTGGCATAATCTATTTGTTTTTGTTGCTTGTGCCTTACAAATTCAGATAAATTTGGTTTGAGTAAATCAAATCTAGTTCTTAACCTTTCAACGTGTGACTTTTTATGCGAGAAACTACCCCTGCTGCGGGACTCTTTTTAAGCTTTCAGGAGTTATGAAACAGGTTTGTATAAAAACGTTAGTAACTAACTTATTTTTTGGAATATTTTAATGATTCTTTTACTAAATTAAACAGCAGATTACATTCTATTTTGTAATATCAATAACACATGAGTTTATTTGTGACAACATATTTACATTAGCCTACCAGTCAAAAGTTAGTTTTAGTGTGGTAGTTTTATCACAAAACACATACCTAAGAAAACACTAATAAACTAATATAAAATATTCAAAACAAGATTTCCGAACATATTCAATCAACTAACAAACATAAAACACACTATAAGTGATCAAATGTAAACAAAGACGTAGTAGACACAATGTCACAAACTTGTGTGGTAAAACAGCTGTTCCACTAGTGAACTAATTTCGTCAAGAATTTCAACGGAATGAAACGGCCAATCGAGCGATTCAATTGGGGTTAATTAATTACATTA
>JAGFPH010000037.1:0-15031 GCA_018207615.1 Philaenus spumarius
AAACTAAGAAATAAAAAATTTCAAATCAGGTTTTTTTGGAATAACTTTTAAACGGCTTTACCGATCAATTCCAAAATCTAATCAGCTTCTAACCTTGAAAAGCGACGTTGATCGCTACCAGTCCGGTCAAAATCGGTTTATTCGTTCGTGAGATATCGTGAACGAAAGAAAATCAAAAAAGTGTTTTTTCTCAATTTCTCCGAAATTTTTCATCAGAAAAATGTTTGTTGTCGATTCTTTCAATGGACTCGAAAAACTGCATCGATTGCCGCAAATCGCATAAAAATCGGTTGATTCATTCGCGAGATATCGTGAACGAAAGAAAATAAAAAAAAGTGTTTTTCCTCAATTTCTCCGAAACTTTTTATCTGAAAAATTTTTGTTGTTGATTCTTTCAATGGACTTAAAAAACGGCATCGATTGCCGCAAATCGCATAAAATCGGTTGATTCGTTCAAAAGTTATGGCAGTTCAAAATTTCCAAAAATAGTGTTTGTTGTAATTAAACTTAGCGGGAAGTTACATGGATGGCATTTAGGGTCAACCGTTTTCCAATTTTTTTTTTATTTATAAACGTTAAGTTTTATCAATTATTAGTGAGCAAAAATACACGAAAAAGTTAGTAAACGAGGAATCTTTGTATGTTTTGGTCAGAAACATTATGTCAGCGGCAAAGTTGTAGATAAACAGTTGAACTTCAAGAATGTATTTACCTTTTCTGTCTAAGATGAGTAGTTTTGTCACAGTGACAGGTTGAACACAACTAATAATGTAACATGTTTCCGCTACGCACGGCCGTAACCCAACGCTGTCCCAGCACTGGCTACTGAGTTATTGTGTCTAACTTTTCACATCTACACAGTCTTATTAACACCAAAAAACATATAAGACCAACATTGAAACTACTTACCTCAAATAGCGCAACAAGTTCTGCATCAAAATGAAGGTCAACTAAGAGGATCGACGTTTAGTCAACCGCACAGAACATCCACTCCAACAGTGGAACAACGAAAAGCGCGCGCCACTGCAACGCGGTGTGGAGGGGGTACCAAGGTCACCGCCATATTACCAATGAATACTTAAACATTTAAGTATTCATTGATATTACTGCGGCAGCTTACCTCATCGGCGGAATATAACGCTCCCTCCATCTTATTTACAAACTCCGTGCTTTGCATATTATATCGAGAGTATTTTTCGCATGTGTCCGATTCATTTTCGGTGTTTTCTTGTGACTATGGCTGAAAGTGTTACATTCGCGCATACATGGATTTACGGGTGCTCGCCGAAAGAGAGGTTCTCAAATGGTTCCCTTTTCCAAAGTTAAAAAGCGGAAATAATTATGTATTACTATTAAGTATTTATTATTATTAATTTCAAAGTTGATAACACGAATTATTTCCTCTAGTATTTCCGAAATTAGCTGGGAATTGGCACGTAGACTTTACATCCTACTTGCATTCTGAATGTAGAGTGTATTATGACCAATTAGCAATTATTGATGGAATGAGCTTTGTAATTATGTATTCATCCGTGCCCATTTGGTCACATAGTCCCTACCACTGAAGCAAAAATTTTATAATACAAATTACGTTTAGCTATATGAGTCATTAACATATTTTGTAACTGCAACTTCTTTGCATCCAGCCTACTACTTTAAGACTTATTTTCTTACTCAATAATAGAGTAGAATAGAAGAAACTATTTATCATCCGAGATCAGAAAAGTGTCCATATAAAAAGCATTGAGTTTACTTTGTCACCCGCTGTGGGATGTAAAGTCTGTATATCCAATGCTTTTCATATGGACACTTTTACGCCTGCTACATCATAATATGTTAGTAAAACCACTGCTGAAATAACAATGTATCAATGAGCTTCCTTGTAGCAAACCTCAATTGTTTTTGTAAATATGATTGTCCATGTTTTAATTAATAAAGTTTCTTCCATAGTGAAATGCTAATTATTTAGTTAAATTTAAAACTATAACTGGAGGGAAAATGTTGTGTGTCTTACGGGAAGAAAGTATCTTAGTCGCCTTAAAGAAAATTACTTTTCACATTTCCTTTCAGTGATACTTTCACTAAAGACACAAACAACTAACTATTTCAGCTACTTTGAAAAGACGCAAAGTTTTTAGAACTTATATTATTTCAGCACATTTTTGAATCCGTTAGTACTAATCAATTGCAGTCTAACGGACTTGAATTTAACCTGGCCATGGACAAATAAAGCAAGGATTAAGCCATTTACGTCGCCCTCTAATTTGCTTTCAAAATAATACCACCCCAAATAGTCTTGTTTAGCGAACTACCCTAGCATTCGTTTACAGGGGAACTACGCCAATTACAAATGCCCATTAATTATAACAACAGCTGGTGCGTTAGTTACTGTTTCAGGCGTTGTGTATTTTAACTATCATTGGAGGACAAAAATACTAAACTTTTTCAGAACTAGGGTCAAAATAAGACAACTTATAAATACTTATTATTCAACAATTATATTTTTCCTCCCTATCACGTTCTACCCATACGTCATAAATATCTAATATTATCATGTTATATAAAAGAAGAACCTTTACGAATAAAAAACTAATGTTTAAAACAACACGAAAAAAGAACTACTATTCTAAAACAAAATGAACATTTTTGACAATTCTGACAAAATGGGTAAAAAACGGGCAAACATGTTTTGTCATTTTATCTTCTTTAGTTTCCCAAGTCCAAGATAATAAATCGTTCAAGACAATATTTTACAATATAAAAAAGTCAACTTCTTCCGAAATTCATTATGAATTTTGAAAAACGTAAATGTTTTTACTGTAACTTTAAAACATTATAAGTTAATAAAATTACAGATACTTTAATGCAATCATGCCAATATTTACGTTAATGATGTATAATAAGATAAAAATAAAATCTTTGTTTTATCTCCTAAACACTAGTACGCCCAGAGAAAATACAGACAGGACTGAGGAAGGCTGGTTTTAATCCTTTGTTTTTTTTTTTGTTTCTTAAATTTATTTTGTAATGTTAGCTTTTTCGAGATATTTTACATTAACATTTTGTAATGGCTGCTATATTAAAAATAGAAGAAACATCGTTTTTGTTGTTTGTACATGGGTAAAAGATGTCATACCAAATGTATATCCAAAATTTGCGTTCAATATATTCACTACATCCAAAGATAACTTATTAAGTATTTTGAAAAAATACAAAATGGTGTATAACTGGAAAACGAAGTATTTCCGAACCTATGTTTGTGTACTGTTTTCTTTATTTTCACTAGTAGAACACGTCCTTAAAATTGCTTCGTTTATTCCTGAATCATAATGTAAATATAATATTTTAATAATGTTGTTTAGTGTAATATCAGTCAACATTTTAAAAGGATATTTGACACGTTCCCTTCACTGGGATATAACACTATAAGCGTTCTGTCAATTTGGATAAATTTCGTGAAGTGTATGTATACATAGAGAGTTTCATCATATTATGTTAACTAAGGGAAGGGATCGGAATATATATTGCTTGTGGAGACATCAATGCCGAGGGACGGGATAAGTGATAACGTTATTGTACGGTAGCCAACTTTCTTTCCTTTTTCTGTGCTTTCATATCGGACACGCTCTAAAGTAAGGGTCACGTGAGTTTACTTGTTAATTAATATTATGCTTATTTATGGCAGTATATGCTAAAACTGCGAGAGATGTACTGCAACAAAATGTATATTTAAAGCAATTTATAAAAGTGATTATTCTCGTCCTGTATAGCAGTAGTATGTAAGCAGTATAGTGCCTAACATTGCCTACGTATTTACTACATGCTAGTTAGACTAATGAAGACGGAAAAGCATCGTATAGCTGAATTAAATCTAACGCCGGTAACTATTTTCGAACCTACGCAATTGTCACTGAGTGAATGAGCACTTGTCACTTCACTACCTGCTCCGCTTGGTTTTCTTAAAACAAACATTACTGAAAACACTAAAAATAAGATGAATATATACCAAATAATCTACATTTAAAACTTGAACTAGCACGTAAAATTACTTAAAACCCGTGCCGTCAATGCCCCTCAAATTATACGTACATAATACTGGACTGGTCGGCGCGGCGCTGCAAATGCAAACAGATTACTGTATATTATGATATTTTCACAGTAATGGCGATTGATTAGGTCAGATATCATTTTTATTTTTATATAAAAGAGCAACAATTTTTTAAATTATTAAATTATTAAAAAATGTGATACGGAAAGGAATATTTCAACTTGTCAAAAGGCCTAGTAAAGGATGAAGTTAGCATAATTTTAACACTGATAGGTGTTTGAATTATAATACAATAAGCCATTTCCGTTGTTTCTGTTTGCCATTACCTAACCTGAAAAAAACTGTGGCTTCTTAATAATAATTAAGTGATTCTAAATTTACCAAGTTGGTTGTTATAGTAATAAATGTAAAAGCTTTCAAGCAACGTATTTTGGTTCAGTATAGTCACAACGTAAAATTGCGTTACTCTTTTTATGCAAAAACAACTGATTTATTTATAATACTTAACAACAGATGTTTTAATATAATAAAGTAAACCTTTTTCGCGGATTTTTCTTGGTTGTTTGTTTTGTAATAATAACCTGAAAAAACTGTTGTTTGTGAAGAATAATTAAGAGATTCTATATTTGCCATTTTGGTTGTTATAGTAATAAATGTAAAAGGTTTCAAGCTACGTATTTTGGTTAATATGCTCATAACGTAAAATTGCTTTAATCTTCTGATGCAAACTAGCTGATTTATTTATAATATTTAACAACAGATGTTGTAAGTATTGGTAAGTAAACACCAATACTTGAAACACTAATACCCAATGTCTTTAATATCAGCGACAACAAAATAATTATAATAATATATTATAAAATAAAATTTAAATAAATTCATAATAAATGAATCTATAGAAACAGGCCAGACTAGCTTTGTGAGTAATATTATTTCAACAGGAAGTTACAACGGATGTACCAGCTTAAATTACTTAAGACACAAATACACTGCTTTGCGTTATTCGGTGTGAACAACGAGTGCAGACACGCGATAAATACTGCCAAATCTGTAAAACTGGAATGCCAATCAGAACAATATAAAATTCAAATAGACCAATCAAAAAATAATTAAAATGCGTGAAACTGTGTGGTGGGGAAATTTTAGAGAGGACACGAGGTCTGTCATATAAAAACTGCCGGGAGAGAAACTTCAAGACCACAACTTTTAAAATGCCCTAGTTTAATATTTTCAACATTTTCAATCATCAAACAGAATAATCATCTAACCATTAAATAATCAGAAAGTAAAAATCATCATATTAATAAATCAAAATCATCAAAAAGTGCAAGTGCAGTGTTCAAATAAAATAAGTAAAAGTCTATGAGTGGAGTGTAAAAAATCATAAAAATAAAAGTGCAAAGTGTATGAGAGTGGGAGAGAACCAAAAATTATGTAAGTAGATATAAAATTTCATTTGATTGTTAAGACAGATCTCAAGGGTTAAAGTTAAATAGTAAACTAAATCATATCTAGTGGATTATATCATAAGTAACATTAAAATAAATTAAGAATAAAATGAATAATCATTGTAATAAATAATTATGTTGGGACTGGTTCACTTGGATTAATTGAAAAGAGGGTTCTGAGACACATCATAAGTAATCGAGATCAGTCACCGAACCAACTTAATATCATTCAAATAAATCTATAAATAATATAATACATTTTGTAATATCAGATTTTATTATGTACTAGTAATTAGAAGAAATTTCAGATTCAATCATTAAAATAAGACACATAGATTTAAAGGTTAGGAGAGCGGGAGATTAAATTACTAGCACCGCCCTCCTTAGACGGATGTAAACTTTCACTTTATTACTTTCGAAAATATAAATTGAGTGAAAATTAATTGTATCAGATTTACATGTATTTAACTATTTTGTGAAAATAATCATTGTAGGAACTGTTTTAGAGATATTTAGAATATATTTAATAATTTTGTAAAAATATCTCTGTGCTTATTTCTACCCAGTTCTTTGGAGTACGTCACATGCCAAGCTAAAATTTGATCCGTAAGAAGGATCTGGTGGGGCCCCTAAAACTTAAAAATATTATCATTCAAAACATCTTGAAAACAAAATAATTTACAAAACCGTACATAAACTTACATGATAGAGTCGCCCAGATTTGTATAACCTTACAATGTTTGAATATAATAAAATAAACCTTTTTCGTGGATTTTTCATCTTTTTTTGTTTTGTAATCCTAACGTGGAAAATCTGTTGTTTGAGAAGAATAATTAAGTTATTCTAAATTTGCCAAGTTGGTTGTTATAGTAATAAATGTAAAAGCTTTCAAGCAACATATTTTGGTTCAATATAGTCACAACGTAAAATTGCGTTAACCTTTTGATGCAAACCAGCTGATTTATTTATAATATTTAACAACAGATGTTTGAATATAATAAAGTAAACTTTTCATTGATTTTTCCTTTTGTTTGTTAACCTATCCTGCAAATGTCGTTGGTTGTGAACAATAATAAACTTTTTTCTAATTTGGTTGCTATTGTAATGGATGTAAGTGCAATCAACAAACGTGTGTTGGTTCAGTGTAAATATGCCACACCTTGTATAATATTGCTAAGCTGTAGATTTGATTTAGCTGTTTTATCTGTTGAAGGGCTTAAAATGAACCCCAGTATTTTGATCACTTTCAACACTTAAAATGGATACTTTGCAAAATCATTTCTTATGCCCCTTTATATAGTGGTGTGAAGGTAGCCTGAAAATTTAAAATTTCTAGCTGTCATTGGTGTGGCTGTACGTTAATTATGAATCAGTAAGTCAGCCAGGTCTACTTTTTTGTTTAAAAGATATGGCCTCTAGATCACAGAAAAATTAGGCTTATAAATAGTAAAAAGGAATGCTATTTATCCATTTTAAAGTACATATATCTGCTGATTGGACAACTGTCTGATTTCATACTTTTAAACTATATAATTTTTTGACTTATATATTAAACTAGCTGACCCGTACGGCGTTGCCCGTGGTGGTTGGTATTTTCAGTATTTTTAACGTAATTGTATTCTTTTTAAGTGTTCAGTCTGTGAGTGGTATTTGGCTTTTATATACATACATCTTAAATAATAAAAGCACTATTGTCATAATAATAAAAGGTCTGAAATTAGGATTTTAGTAACTTTAATCCCCCCAAAGCCCTCCTGAAATTTCGAAATATTTCATACCCTTTCTTAGTGATTACCTATGGCCCTATAGGAAGCTACATACCAAATTTCATTGCAATCCGTTCAGTAGTTTTGAAGAAATCGTGATTTAATAACTTTGGATCCCCCAAACCCCCCTAAAATTTCGAATTTTTTAAAATTCTTTCTTAGCGAGCGCCTATTGTCCTAGAGGAAGCTACATACCAAATTTAATTCCAATCTGTTCGGTAATTTTGGAAAAATCGTGATTTAGTCATTTTTACCTCCCCCAAACCTCCCTAAAATTTCCAATTTTTTAAAACCCTTTATTAGTGAACACTTATGGCCCTAGAAGAAGCTACATACCAAATTTCATTCCAATCCGTTCGGTAGTTTTGAAGAAATTGTGATTTAATAACTTTGATCCTCCCTAAAATTTCGAATTTTTTCAAACCCTTTCAGTAAGCACCTATGGCCCTAGAGGAAGCTACATATCAAATTTCATTCCAATCCATTCGGTAGTTTTGAAGAAATCGTTTTTTAATAACTTTGATCCCCCCAAACCCCCCTAAAATTTGGAATTTTTTCAAACCCTTTCTTAGTGAGCACCTATGGCCCTAGAGGAAGCTACATACCCAATTTCATTTCAATCCGTTCGGTAGTTTTTGAGAAATCGTGATGAGTGAGTTAGTGATATTTCGCTTTTATATATATAGATGACATTAACGCATTTCGATAGGAAAAATGAGCTATTGCAGTGACTCTTATGGTGAGACCCTTGGTCAAGAGTAGTAAAAGAGCATCGATCATGGACCCTAGAACAAGATTTCGGGAGTCATTAAAAACTTGTACACGTGTATGTGTGTTATAACGACCGCAGTGTACGTCCGATTTGGACCAAATTCGGTACACGCGTTGGCTTTTTAAGTCGCTCAGACGAATTCGTTAACCAAAAAATCCAACAACCGGTAGCACGTTTTTTGACGGGCATTCAAAATCTGTTGCGATTTTTCGTACTAAAATTTAATTTTTGGGGTATATGTATAATATAAATACATGAGATTATTCTGCACATTTTGTATTTCTACATGACCTTTACCCCCCCCCCCCCTTGAGCTTGAGCTTTTTTCCGCTGCGAGCGGAATGAAGTAACGCTTGAGCCGGGGCTGTTGGCTGAGTTGCAAACCAATTCTACTAATATATTTCGTACGCGCATTCCTGAATATATTCGGCACCTTCGTGAGTAGACCTAAATAGTTGCTTGAAACTCTAAAACACATAAATTAATTTTGGAAATTCGCTCAACTCATATCAGCGGTTCAACTGCGTGGTCGAATTATTTAATATTATCTCAGCTTTACAGTTATGATTCACACTTCACTATATTTGAAACAATTGCACGAAGGAAGGAAGTGGGTTGCGATGCCACTTAGAAATATATTATCGAAAATTGAACTATTTATATACAAATTGCTAAAATGTTAATTAAATTTCGATTTCCTACTTTTTTTGCTGTTTATTATGTTGAAGAAATTGTAGAATTTATTGTTCATATTAAATTTCATGAAAATTTTACAACTTGTGATATTATAATGTGTTAAGTATATTTTGCCATATTCCGGCAACGATTTTAAATTTAAATAGATAAAGTGTTGTACTTAACAATTTTGAAAAAATTCCCATATCCACGTTTAGAGGTTTTCTTTCCAGCCCCCTTTTATACTAAGTACAGATTCAAACCAGTTTCACGTTTGTGATAATGTTTCTCTATAATAGCCACCTTCACTCATATCGAGGCTCTAGATCCGTTCCAGACAAGGAACACACAGTTTTGGTAAAAAGAAAACTAAGTTTGAGAATTTAAAACGTGTAGTTTTAGAAAGTCTGAGAAAACAAGAAGCTGGGTCAGTACATTGGCATTTAAATATGAAAAATTTCATAGTTTCTATAGTTTCGAACATAAATATTGAAATTTTCTTGTTCTATGTGTTTGACGCAACACAAGCTCATTAAGGGTTAATTCTTAAGTTAAAGTATGTTTTCTAATTACTAAACTTCCAGGACTTATATTGCCGATTTAATGGCCGCAGTTTACATCTATCTAGGTTTATTAACTAGCTCATTAAGTGATGTTTTTACTTTCCAAGTGGCATTGGGGGGAGGGGGGACATTTAACCTGATTCTACGTAATGTAAGTGCGTTGTAAAAATACACGCCTTGATGACTTCTTCCTGAGTGATTCATAACGCAATTTATAAATGTCATTGCTATTGAAATAATGATTTAAAACAACAAGGAATTGACAGAGTGAGAGGGACGAGTTTTTCGGCTGCGAGCGGAACGAATCAGCACGTGAGCCGGGGTTGGAGACTGAGGTGCAATAAATTCTACTAATATATTATTTCGTACTCACAGGCAATTCAGCACCTTCGCCAGCTGACCAGTTTCCCAAATCATAAACCGTAAAACATATAAACTTAATTTTGGAAATTAACTCAACTCACGTCAGTGGTTCAGCTGCGTGTTTCAATTATTTTATTTTGCTAGTGCTTTCTTTCAATGAGATGCATTTTCAGCAAATAAATGTGGAATTTCGTATTGGTAATATTTAATTAGAAATCGTTAAAGTAGCCTATAATTATTTACTGTACTTTCAAATTGTATTATAAACTTATTGTTCATCAAAATAAATAAAATATTTGTACTCTGTAAAATATCGGCTATAGCCTCACACGGACACTTTTAAGCATTCACGCAGGTTTTGCAAAATCCTCTCTTGTTGTGCGTCTATGGCCTCATAAGAATATGCGTTTATAATTTCGTATTTGTATCTGAAGTAGTTTTTCATCTACGTTTTCATATGTCAGTCAGTCCAGTCAAACATAGATGCATAGATACAGATCAGTATCTACACATAGACTAGCTGAATACCCGTGCTTCACTACTGGGAATTTTTTTTGCAACACTATGTTACATAATTGTAATATTTCTCTCTCATTTTCTTTCTTCTTTTATTTCACGAAAATGAATTGCATCTATTTTCAATTAGTTTGTTATTTATTGTTCAATGGCTGCTCATCAATCGTCTTCGTCAAGGTAGGCCAATGTTTGCTGAATAAATTAAAAATAAAGAATTTAGAGTGAAGAGCGTCTTCTTTTTCAAAAGCTAAATCTACAGACTGCTAAATCACAGTCTTAGCTGGATGTTGCAGATCGCCCAGATTCGTCTTTAATATGCGACTGCATAAATCGGGATGGATTTGATCAGCTTTACGTTTTTAAATATTTCCTTATCAGATTCTCTAGTGAGGTCGTTAGCACACGAAGTTCCGAAACGCGTCATGTTCAAGTAAGTGAATTACTTTAAACAAATAATAAAGTCACACAGAAGGAAAAAAACACACAAAAAACATTCTTTTTATTCAAATTTGTGACTTGGATACAAATACAATGAATTTTAAATTTCCTTAAAATTTATAAATGCTAAATTTCAACTCTCTAGATTTAAGGAAAGAATACCAATTAATATTTATAGTTTTTATGGGTTGTTATCGCATTTTCACCCCTTAGCAGTACGTAACAAAATGTAATACTGGTTTATTTTGTATGTGTTTTTCAAGAAACAAATGTACAAAATTTCAGCTATCCAGGTTTAAGGAAAGTATAAGAAACAATATTTATTTTTCTTAATAATATATAAAATATAAAACGGGTTTATTTTTCTATGTATCTTTTAATAAATAAATTTATAAATTATCAGATCTCTACCTTTAAGGAAGGTATAAAAATGTTTATTGTTTTAGGGGTTGTTTTTACATTTTCACATTTAGCAGAACGTAACTAAATGTAAAACTGGTTTAATTTTTATATGTATCTTGTAAGAAATAAATGTAACAAATTTCAGCTTTCTAGCTCCAAGGAAATTATAACAAACAATTTATTGTCTTATTGATTGTTTCAACCCTTAAAGGCGACATATTCTAAAATCCTTTCTTATTGCGGCTTTGAGCAATTTGTGTACCAAATGTCACACTATAAGGTGGTATGGTTTTTCAAATTATCTATATAACAAACAATATTTATTATTTTAGAGTTTGTTTCAACCCTTTAAGGCCAAATATTTTATAATCCTTTCTTTGTGCGCCTCTAGCTCCTACCAACAATATGTGTATCAAATTCTACGTTTCTAAGCCATTAGGTTTTTGAGATATAAAACAAACAATATTTATGGTTTTAGGGGTTGTTTCAACCCTTAAACGCGAAATATTTTAAAATCCTTTCTTATTGCGGCTCTAGGGTCAATGAGCAATATGTGTACCAAATTTTACATTCCTAGGCGGTATGGTTTTCGAGATACTGTGATCAGTGAGTGAGTGAGTTTGTTTTCGATTATATATATATAGATTAATATTAATTTAATTGATTTCAAAACTCCTGCCTTCAGATTAACCCTCACGTAAACTATGAGATTTTCCTCTTGGTTTTATTTATCAAGTCGGTGGTTTGGAACGTTACCTACGTAAAGTATGTATCCCCAATATCAGCTTTGTTGACAGTTACTGAAAATCCGATTAGAAAATATTTTTTGTTATCCCAGAATGAAAGGTTGTTTTATATACGTAGTGGTTTAACCCTTGATAGAAAAAATATACATTCTTTAATACGCTCTCAGACAGAAAGCCCTCCTTGTACGCAATTACGATGAAACCAAATATCCCCTACTTTCTCTCTCTTTTTCCATTTGACACTTTCTCTTCCCCTCTTTGTTCTTTTACACTTTTTGTACTTTTCCTTTCTTTGTTCTTTTCCCTCTATGTCCCTATCTTTTATTGCTGCTTGTGGAATTCACTCCCGGCAGCAATAAAGTTGGTTGATGGACGAGTCCCATTTATGAAAATACTAAAATCTTACTTCATGAATAAAATCGAAGAAGCATCCTTGTCATGATGTGAATAGAATACAATCGGATTTGTATGAAAGGGTGTATGAATATTTGGAAGACATCTTATATGATTTATTCGTTTGATGAATTTTAATTGATAGAGTTGTAATCAAAATTTGTTTAATTAGTTACGTTTAGTTTTTGTACGTTAGTTATTATATTATAATTTTATACCTCTATTAGTAAGCCCCCGAGAAAATCTCAGGCGCATTAATTAGATACACAACAGAAATACGTCATTTATACAAAATACTATTTAAAAACTACACTTTTTATCTAGGTCTACCTAACTAGGGGATTTTTAACTCGGTAAATGTGTACAAAGTTATAAGGATTATAAAACTGTAGGCCTATTTGTTAAAATGTTGTGTTTATATACGTTATTATATATTTAAAGAAAGATAAAAACATTATATTTTAATAATTTGTTTTTATTTTATATTGATAGATCAAATGATTTAGAAGTTTTAATAATATTGTGAAGACATTAATAATCGAATATGTTTATATGTTATACAAAGATGTACGAATGTTTCCGAAGTTAAACGAATAGGTGAGTCTTCTTTAAATTTTTATTAATGGATATATTATTGATAAAAGGTTACTTTTATATACAGTTTATAACTTCAAAGCAAATATTGTAACGTATTATAAAAGCATACATTAGTTCTTTAACTTATATTTAAAAAATTAACTTTACATGAAATTATAACGATTGAAGTTGTAAACATAACCCCAAAGTATAATCTACACTTTGTTTAAATATTACAGATGATGGGTCAAATCAGCTGTTATATTATAGGCTATGTTACTCACGTGTACGTACATAATATAATATAACCTGCGTATATAAATATGTTTGTAGGTACGGACGTACACTCGCTTTTATAGGAGTTGATATATAAAAATTAAAGTTTCTTTCTTTGCTTTTTCGTTCCTTTGTTTCTTTGTCCTATATAGTCTCAAAAAATATTCAACCAATTTCACTAAAATTTTCACACTTTATCCATATCATTGCCAGGGGTGTTAAGGCGTTACATACAATTACTACAGTCTAAGGGGTTCAAATAGGGTTGCTACCTATATACAATAAATATAAATTAAACTAACTTGCCAAAAGTTATAAATCTAAAGTTATGTAATATTGTTTTAAGGGATATACAAAACTATTTGCAATTTGATTGCCTATGTCAAAAAGATGAAATGAAATAACTACCCTTAGGCCTACAATTAAATGGTAATCCACTTAGTTTTTCTTTATTCTCAAAAATTGCTAAACTAATTTCACTAAAATTTCACAATTCACACATTGATATTAGTACCAGAATTGTTTAGAGAATATGGTCACTGCAAACAAATAGATTTAAATAGGGAAAGCTACCATAATACAAAAAATACAAAACAAATTGCACTAAATTCCTAAAAATTATAAAGATAAAATTATTTAATATTACTTCTAATTGATTTATAAAACAGATTTAAATTCTATTACTTAAGTCAAAGGGATGAAATGAGATATTTAACTACCTTTTAAATTAAATCAAGCAATAGCGAATTTATTGCCGGGTCCACTAGTATTTTATTAATAATTAATGTACGTAATATGATTGATATTTATGTAATGGGTTAGATGGAGGAGGGTACTCTAACGTCCTAATCTCGCCCTAATTAAAGGCAGTGCAACTGAATTGTATCTTCTCTATCCACCTTCTGCATACACGTCCTATCTACCTTATGCCTTTTCTAAATTCTATTTTCCTTGTCCTCTCTATTAACATCTTTCTTTTACTTTCCCTTTCTCAATATACCCTTTTTACTTACTCACTTCTTTCTTTTCTCCCTTTCTTTCATCTCTATCTCTATTAGTTCACACTCTCTCTTTCTCCCTTTATTTCATCTCTCTCTCTCTCTCTCCCCCCCCTCCCCCCCCTCTCTCTCTCTCTCTCTCTCCCTCCCTCTATTAGTTTCACATTCTCTCTTTTCTCCCTTTCTTTCGTCTCTATCTCTATTAGTTTCACACTTTCTTTTGCTCCCTTTATTTCATCTCTCTCCCTCTCTCTATTAGTTTCAAATTCTCTCTTTTCTCCCTTTCTTTCATCTCTATCTCTATTAGTTTTACACTCTTTCTTTCTCCCTTTAATTCTTCTCTCTCTCTATATATTATTTTTACACTCTCTTTTTTCTCCCTTTATTCCATCTCTCTCTCAATTATTTTCACATTCCCTCTTTTCTCCCTTTATTTCGCCTCTTTCTCTATTAGTTTCACACTCTCTCTCTTTATCCCTTTCTTTCATCTCTTTCTCAATTATTTCCACACTCTCTCTTTTCTGCCCCTCTTTCGTCTCTCTCTCTCTCTCTATTAGTTTCAGACCTCTCTTTTCTCTTTCAAATTCCTTCTGTTTACACTCTCAATTAATCAAACTTTCTTCAATCGTTTTTTGATAAACGTTATATTTATAATAAGGCTGGTCATGCATTAATAATATAAATAATTTAACAGAACATACTTCCCCTTTTTACAACTTAATGCTTCTTATCATTTATTGTAAATATTTAAATAACAACTATTCATAAAATTATGATAACAAAAAGAACACACACGCATACAATTTAATATCTACAAGTTGAGTACACCAGTATAAATATTCTTAGTAAGTATGAACGATTTTTTTCTTGTTATTTTTAAAAACGAGGCGCTTGAAAATAGTCTTCTGTTTTACCTATCTCGTTTTAACTATAACACTTTTGGATTCAACTACTCCATTTTCGACATTTTTGAACATATCGATTTAAAAATTGGTACAGAAGTTAAAATACAATTGTTTTATGCTATACTTATTTTAAAAACTATATTTAA
>JAGFPH010000037.1:15131-84611 GCA_018207615.1 Philaenus spumarius
AGAAACCCATTAATAAGTCAAGTGGCTCTAGATCGGGTAATTTTCAATCAAGATAACAAGCTGAGACTCAGCATAAATGTTTAAAATATATATTTTAACTCCTGTGTCAAGTTTCAATTCGATATATTAAAATTCGGCCAATTTAGAATGAGCCAACGCTTCATATATGAATAAGATGTCCCCTTTTAGTGATTTCCCCTGCTGCAAAATACATACCTGCATTATCGAATTTTTTCCAGACAAACCATTGCTCGGACGAAATAAATACATATGAGCTTTTTTGTTGAAAAATACCTTTTCTACACGGTGGTATTTTTTATTTTCCTCTGTCTTCATCCCAGCTCGAAATATTAAGGATAATCGAAAAAAAAATTATAATCGATTTTTTTTTTCGACTTTGGGAAATCGATAGACTGGTAAACTTTTTTTTATGTTAGTCTACATACTTTAATGTACTTATAAAAAAAAATTCAGCCGTATTGCAAATTACTGGTACTTTTGGTCTAAATTGACCTTTACCGACTGGCCTAACTCATTTATATAATAATAGGCTATAGTGTGGCATTGATGAAACTTGATTGATGGACATCTTGAGAAACTCCCCCACAGTGTAGCAAGCATTGAACTTCATTCCGCTCGCAGTGGATAAACTTGTGTTTTATGGTTCTTTCAAGGTAATTTTATAATATTTTAAGATTTTATCAATTTTGGGTGAACCAGACTGGCTCTAAGGTTGTGTAAAGTACAAAATATGCAGAATAATCTTCTATATAAATTTTATTTGATAAAACCACAAAAAAGTTTTTTCTAGTACGGAAAATCTAAAAAAAAATCGTTTCCGTTTTATGAATTTTTAGGATAACGAACTCTTTCTAGCTACTTAGAAAACAAACGTGTGTACCAAATTTCTACCAAATCGAAAATAAAATGCGGCCTTTAGAGCGCGAACACATATTTTATACATATATACAATTTTTAATGACACTCCAAAACGTGTTCTGGGGTTTCCCATAGTCTTTAATACAGAATTTCGCTAATAACGATAAAGAATGGAACTGTATATTTTCCTGGATTCACCTCTTTCCATTTCCTCTCCAGTGACTTGCCTACCGTCAGACTTGTGAAAAAATTTTTTCGAATGAATACATAGATTATCGTTTCGAAATGTAGAAAGTAAAACGCTATAAATTCCTTTTCGCCTTAGGTCTTCATGCCTCTGAAAAGCGAATAGTCCGCCACTGCAAATTTACCACAGTCCTAAACGTAGAATAAAACGCCAGTAACATTACGTAGGTCATTACAATCCTCTGTTTTGGAATTACAGTCTCTATAGTTAAATTATGTATCTGGTATCAATCGTCATTACGCAAAGGTGTCAGAATACGGGGGGGGGGGGGGGGGGGGGGGGTGGACGAGATGGAATTGCACACGCCTGTTCCGAATGAAGTGCCAGCTTGTGTTTTGAATGATTGTAATCAAATATTTAGCGGTGTTAAGTTGGCTCCATGTTTAAGTGGATTTGTCTGTTCGGCCGACAGGACAGGGTTTCAAATATGCATTCAACTGCGCAGACGCGACGTTTGTTGGATAACGGGCATACTATATTATTATAGTTTTGAATCTTTGTATAGTTTTATTTTAACTACATTTTATTCTTAACTATCAAGCCAGTTGAAAAATCACAAGCAGATTAATTACACATCAGAAATAAACAATTTAAAAACAACAAAATTTATCTAGGCCTACCTATCTATGCTGAGGAATATTTTTAACTTGGTAAATGTGTACAATTATAAGGATTACTAACTGTAGGCCTGTTTGTTAAAATGTAACTTTTACATAGAATATTAAAAAATATCAATAAAAATACAAATTGTGCTTTTTAATTTACTGTTATTTCCTATTGACATATTAAATAGTTTTATTAAATGTTTTAAATATTATAAAATAGTTAAATGTTGTAAAATTTACAGGTTTTAATTGATAACGCAGTGAGCCTTTTTCTTTTATTCGTTTGAGTTTGCTTTTATATTGTTAACGTAACCTAAAACAGCTGTTGTAAAGTATAACAAAATGATTCTAAATTTGCTAAGTTGGTTGGTATGGTAATGAAGGTAAGTGCATTCCAAATATGTGTTGCTAAGCTTTAAATCCAAATAAGTTGTTTTATCTGTTATAGTTCTGCAAAACACATAATTTTAAATTAAAAAAAAAATCCGCGATAAAATGTAGTCTAGGTTAGTCTCTGAAAGTCCTCTACATGTAAATAAAAGATTCGTTAAAATTGTGTACACCATTCTGGAGATTAGCCCGCATAAAGACAGTCAGACAGACACATAATTCAAAATCCATATTTAGTGAAGTGAATAAAACGAAGTTTCTAGGGTTTAGGAACTACTACTTAGATATAATTCTCCCTCAAAATCGTTAGAACAATCCGAGAATACCAAACGACACCACATGGCGTTTAGAAAAATGGATTTATACCGAAATCACAGATATACACGTCAATTGTATTTATATGTAATAAATAAATTAAAGCAATAAATATACAGGATGGTTATAAATTATCGTACACATTTCAAAATTAAATAAATAAATAACCAATCTACGTAAAAACATGACAATTGTTTTATTTATAATATCAAATTTAAAAAAAGTTTTTATTATAACTGAAGTTATATCAATGGACAAAAGTCACTGTTACTCACTTTTTCTACAAGTAAACTAAAACATTTCCACGTGCTCGCAGTGTTTTGCACGCAAAGTTTGTAGTCTGAATTCAACCTCACGCCATTTGTGTCAGCATTGCAGGCGTTATGCTTCCAAAAACCTCTAGTACTCTTCTCTTACGTTTCTCAATGTTTTGAACCTTCTTTGCGAAAGATTTGTCCTTAATATAACCCCAAAGAAAAGAGTCTGAACGTGTAATGTTTGGGGAACGTGGATAATAAGGAGTTGGACCATCTCGTCCAATCCAACGACCAGGAAATGTGTCATTTAGGTAATCGCGAACTATCTTACCCCAGTATGGAGAAGCACATCTTGCTGTCAGTAAACATTTGGTTATTTATGCTCAACTTGCGGTATTGCATACAGTTCAAGCATGTCGAAGTATACCTCCTTAGTGACTGTCAGTTCAGCGAAACAAATGGTCCTTCGCTTCATCTGTAGCCAATGCACACCAAACGTTTATTTGATTAATGTCTCTTTCTTGTTCTCATACATATGTTGATTTTCAGTGCTCCTAATCCTACAATTATGTCAATTTACCTTACCAGAATCATGGAAGTTTGCTTCATCAGAAAAAATAATCTTTTTTAAGAAATTGCTTTCTTCATTGTTTCTTGTTTGTTCTTCGTTGTTAAGAATGCTGACAGCAAAATCGTAAGGTCGAGATTTATCATTAGGATTTAATTGAATGTAGTAATTTAATTTTTTCCGGAGAGTAAGGTGTTTTTGCTAAGTTTTCAAGACTGTTGATCGTGGTAATCCTAATTCCAAACTTGCACTCCGAGTGGACTCACCAGGGCTCCTCGTAAACAATTATCTTACTTGATCAGCAGCTTCAGAAACTGGAGGTCTTCCAGCACCTTTTCTATGTTGGACACTTCTCGTAAATTGCCTATACCAACGTCTTATAGAATTGTTACTCGCGGGATTGTGGTCATACTCTAAACGAAACCTTTTTCGAACAGGTATTAAAGATCTTTTTTCGTCAAACCAAAGAACACACTTTGCTTTTTCTTGCACACTAGCCATTTTGATACTGTAGTTAGTTTACTATTTCTTTAGTCAACTTTAATTAACAGCTGATGAAGATTCATTGTTGAACAGTTGACTCTGCCGCAGTTCGAATCGTTAAGAAGAAAACATACCTTACATTCACAGTTTAGCTGAGATTTTACTAAATTTTTATAATCATTAAATTTAGCTACTGAAATTTGTGTAATTAATGTTTGAGATAGTAGATAAAACTAAATTTGTTATTTAGTACAACAATTCCCACGTTGTTACGTTGCTTGGTTATTTATTTATTTAATCTTAAAATGTGTACAATAATTTATAACTACCGTGTATGTTACAAAATGATAGACCAGAATCTGTTGCTTGGATGTCAACCCCAATACTTGTTTCAACACATAATTTAAAAAGGGTTTAATGAAGTTGTAGGATTAATCACGGACACAAAGCTATGATGGTAAATATTGCTAATTTTGTGAATCATATTATTTACCGAGTTTTTAATGTAACAGGAGTTGTAACAAAAATTTTAAAGATGCTGCATGATTTAGGTCTAGAAAAACTTAATATAGAAGTTGGAAAGCAAGCTGTTTCAAAGCAGATGATAACGGAAATGACAAATAGCCTACATCGAAGTTTAGAAGTATTATTACAACTGATTATTGTATTAATACTTTATGTCTTCAATTATATAGGCTTAAATATCCTTGAATTACTTGTGAAGTTGTGTGTTTGTATTTCCCCACAAACTTGAGCTAAACTCTCTAATATTATAAATATATAACTAGTAAGAAACGTGAAAAATCGCAGGCAGATTAATTAGATTCACATCAGATATACAACATTGAAAAAAATACTATTTAAAATCAACAAACTTTATTTTGGCCTACTTAACTGTTCTCAGGGGTTTTTAACTCGGTAAATGTTCACTCTGGGACTATGTGGTCGCTCATCACGAGTTTTAGCAATACGAGCGTTTAAATGTGTTTTATTTATTTATTAATTATGTAATCGTTGTGTTAGTTATGTGTAAGTGTTTATGTAAGTGACGCAGGGAAACCTGATAAACCTGCAAATGGCTGAATAGCCGAAACGGCCGTAGTTTAGCGACGAATAATAATATTGAAGACGGTAAGTCAGATATCCTATAATAAGTAATCAATATTCGGAATGGCGACTAACAATAATTGTTATAGCTTTTTATTTTTTATTGATATAACAAATGATTTAGAAGTCATTAATATTATAATGAATAAATTCATAATGTAATGTGTTTATATGTTTTACGAAGATGTACGAATGTTTCCGAAGCTAAATGAATGGATTTCTCTTCTTTAATTTGTATAAATGAATACATTGGTAATAAAAGGTTGTATTTATATTCATATTATAACCTCGAAGCAATTCTTATAATTTAGTAGGCCTAAGCCTACATTAGTTCTATAATAATTAATATTAAAAAAATCTACTTCACTAGTAATACATTATTGATTGAAGTTGTTAACATAACCCCAAAGTATAATCTACGTTAGGTGTTGTTTAAGTATTACATGTGAAGGGTGTATTCAGCTGTTTTATTATAATGTTACTCACGTACGTACGGTTGTACACTTGTTTCTATAGGAGTTGTTTTCAAAATGTACAGTGAGCTTTATTACACCTATAAAGATCATCTATATACCTCCATTCTTCTAATTCTTTTATTTCACCACTTTTATTTCAATTCTTAGTTTTTCACCATTCTGATTGATTGAACAAACACCATCCCACGATCACATCTAACAAGCTCTCCGCATCGTCCCTGTTAAATAGCCAGTTCTTTAGGAGGATCAAATATTTGTTTGGTTTACTAAATGTTTTTATTTTTTCATGAAGTTTACTGTAAAGTTTACAAGAGAAGACATTCAAACTAAATTGTTAACCTTACTTTGGGAACTTTTGCTCTGCTGTCGCATCTTAAAAAATAATCAACTCTTTTGCAAATACTGAAGAACCTTGCCTCCTGTTGTAACATATTTTAAGGACTTTGCAAATAAATAACGTGGAGGCAATTTAGAGAAGCGTCGAAACAATGGTAAAGATGGCACCAGACTCGTTGCATTTAATATAAGTCGTATGAACCTCTTCTGTATTACCATCAAAGCCATGAGGTTGGTAATATACGTACCTTTCCAACAACAGATTCCGAACTCCGACCTACTATGAACCATAGAAAAATAAATTATTCTTATGTCGCTTTTTTTTATACCAATGGTGTCTTTTGTATAATTTTACTTTGTGAGAAATTGTATTGTGAGTTTCCGGATTGAATATTTTGTAGATTCGTTGTTTTACGTCTGTATTAAGTTTCTATTTTGTGATTATATTCATTATGGTTGGAATTTAATTAGTTGTACATTATTAAATTTCCTATTTGAACACAGTGTTTTTTTTTAACGATCAGTGTTGGTACTATGTATAATAACTAAGCTATTTTGGTTGCATAAATACATCAGATATTGGTCTTATTTCTATGGTTGGCCGCACTTCAGTTAATTAAAAGAAAGACCACCTGTTTCAACAAACGACATTGAAATTAATACAACTTCAGCCAACGGTTGTGTTATTAATAGTAAACAAAATGTAGTGCAATCAGGATGGCCTGATGGTTAGAGCTTTGACACGGAAAGGAAAAGGTCCGTAGTTGAAATCCAGGTCTTGGTGTACATTTTTTACACTTTTAATATTTTTCGTAGTTATTATACTGTTACAAAAGCATTCCTCCGTTCTTGTTTTTAGGAAATCTTAGCTTTAGAAAAGTACTTAGTACAAATACATTCGCAACCACACCTTTTCTGCAACCATGCATTATAAAATTGTAGTAGAATTACGTAATTACGCAGCCGATCCCCTGACGTGTGTTTAGCAAATTTCCAAAATTAAGTTTGTAATTTTTATTGTTTCAACCAACAATTTGCAAAATTGTTTTACTCACGAAGACGCTGAATAGCTGCCTCTGTGTACGAAATATATTACACTCGATTCCACGTTCACCGTGCAGTACAGGTCTTACGGGAGAATAGACATGCTACTACCGTTACAGCGAACATCGCGTTTATTGTCATGCTGGTTGCGTCAACTGACCGAGCGTAGCTTGGGAGTTGATGTTTTTTAGTTGGCTATTATCGCTGAGACTGTCGTAATAATAACATGGGCGCTCTGTACTTGCACGGTGAACGTGGAATCGGGTGTAGTAGAATTTGTTTGCACATAGCATCCAGCTTCGACTCACGCGCTGCTTCGTTCCACTCGCAGCATAACTTTGAGTTATGGACTGCTTTGCTTCGCTCGCAGCGTACAAACTCGCCCGTCGGCCTCGGATCAGTAGATGCCCCAACGTGGATTTGAACTGGTTATGGTATTTTACCTTTTGGTCAATTTTGGGGGAACCAAGTGAGCAATATCTGTGTGCTACATATATTAATTTGTTTAGCTAAACGTTAAAAAAATGCATTCTAATACGAAAAATCTCAAATAATTAATTACTTTTCCGGTTAAAAAAACAACATGCATCCGGTTGTTTGATTATTTTGGCTAACGAACACGTCCGAGCGACTTAAACAACCAACTTGTGTACTAAATAGGTCTTAAAATGCGGACGTTACAGTGCAAACACATATGACATAGTATATTCATTTCATATATAAGAAATTTAATGACATCCTAAAACGAGTTCTAAGGACCATGATCGGTGCTCATTTACTACTCATCATAATGGTCACTGCAATAGCTCATCTTTCTTATGGACATTCGCTAATAATGTTTTTGAAAATGCTGGACTCAGTTGTTTTCCCCCATAACATGTCTGTAGAAACAAAATATCTTTAAAAAATATTTAAAACAAGGTTTCAATAAGTAGTAGCCCATAAGACATCACTTACAATCCATTGTTGCAACTGCGAGTTGAAAAACACGAGGCAAAAACATTTAGAAAACTATTTTGAAAGTTTTCCTTTGCGTTTTCTCGCTTGTCCTTACTTCAAGAATCCTGACTGTGACTTCACCAACGAAATTCATTGCGTCTGAAAAAAAAATCTTTTCTATCTTCGGAAAAGTCATTAAAGCCTTTTTCCAATGATGACTTCACTGCTTTCCCTCTCTGGCATTTCATTATCTCTTTCACAGTCAGTGATTTTAATTGGCACAGACTTCGGTTTCAGATAGAAATCGCTTGAAGAAGGAAAACTTTGTTCCTTGATGATGAAAGTATAATTGGATCGTGAAGTGTTTGAATTATTCGCTAAGGGATTTTGGAATCGGAACGAAAAGGCGGTTTAAACTGGTGGAATGTTTATAACATACTGATGTATACATGAGCGAACAGTACTGTGCACCTTCAGTAGTTGTATCATATTCTATTAAACTAGCAAGGATTAGGAAAATGGTTCGTTAAAAATGTATTAAAAAGTACCCAAGGTTCAAGTTCTCCCAACAGGGGAACAAATTTGCAAATGTTTGTTTTTTATAAAAATAATAATTTTAAACCATCTATAACTCGGAACTAACCCACACATTCAACAGTGTATCAATACCGTAAAGCTAGCAACACTTCCAGTTATATACCAGGGACAATCTATATATAAGTAATTTTGTCCTGACAGACTGACATAGGATCAACGTAGACCCAAAACTACTTAAGACACAAATACGAAAAATTTAAAGTAATACTCTTATTAGGTCGTAGACGTAGGCCTACACTAAGAAATGATTTTGCAAAATTTGTATTTAATAGCGTTAACATATAGAAAATCGGGCGTTCACTTCCAACCATATAACAGATAAAACAGCTGTTCCGATTAAAAGCTTAGAAACACGCGTTTGTTTACATTCATTACCATAAAAACCGACTTAGCAAATTTAGAATCAGTTTATTATTCTTCACAAATAATTGATTTTTTAGGACATTATAATTTAAACATTTGTTACTTATTACAAATAAAACAGCTGGTTTTGGATAGGCCCACAATTAAACAAAACACGTTTATTTGCAAGCAATTTAGCAAATTTGGAATCGGGTAATTATTATTCAGAAATACTTTTTTTTCTTAGATTAGATAAAAGCAAACAAAAGGCTTATTCCTACTGTATTAAAGGCAAGCATCTAGTGTTATATATTATATTGTATCCTTTAGTTGGTAATATCGAAATTTGTTTGAAATGTTGATTACTCATAATTTAAGTATTATTGGTGAAATTACAATGCATGTCGTAATTCGATTATTGGGGTTGGTCGATCTCTGTCTTACATTAGGTATGTACAGGCCAGCGCACAATCGTAATTTCTGTAAAAAAACATCATAGTATACAATAAGCTGTTTACATTGGATTCGAAATGGGTCGCTATAGGGGGTTGGAGCGAAGCGAGCTAGTTCGGAGCCCCTAGTCTATTTATAAGTGGCTTTGTCCTGACTGACATAGAATCAACTAATTTTAAGAAGTGAGATAGAATTATTTCATTTTTTGATTAATTTGTAGTTAATTATATTTGTTGCAATTTTGCTTATTTAATTTTTAGATTTATAGAGTACTAGCTGGCCCGTACGGCGTTGCCCGTGGTGGTTTGGTATTTTCAGTCTTTTTAACGTAATTGTATTCTTTCTAAGTGTTCAGTCAGTGAGTGGTATTTGGCTTTTACATATATCGATGGTGTCTAGAAAAAAGGGCCTAACCAATAAAATTTGTACATTCCTGGTTTGTTTAGTAAATATATATACATACATTAATACCTTAGTAAAATTATGCAAAACAGCCACAGCCGAGACCAGTTATCTAGTCATATCTCGTCAGCTTGGAAGCGAGCCAACCACCGTTTGCTTTACTTTCGCCCTCCTACCCTCAAACGACAGATGTGATTACATATCTGGTTTCCCTAGCCTAGATTCGAACCCAGAATATTCTGATAAGGAAGACGCAACGTTATCCACTAAGGCTAACGCTTGATTAAAGAAAACTGATAAATTAACAAAACTTTAATTTACTATCGGTATAAAATATTACGTGTAAAGTAAAAGGTAGTTTATCAGCACCATCTAGGAGTGGTTATAGGAAGTTTGCTTGGTTGTTCTTAAGTTTGAATCTGTAAAATTTGTATTCGTGAGAGGTTTATAGTCGTGCCTGTCATAGAATTTAAACTATTTAAAAATATGTTGGTTAGGCCCTTTTTGCTAGACAACATCGATATAGATCTTAAATAATAAAAGCACTATTGTCATAATAATAAAAGATCTGAAATTATGATTTTAGTAACTTTGATCCTCCCAAACTCCCCTAAAATTTAGATTTTTTTTTCAAACCCTTTTTTAGTGAACACTTATGGCCCTAGAGGAAGCTACATACCAAATTTAATTCCAATCCGTTCGGTTGTTTTGAAGAAATCGTAATTTTATAACTTTGATCCCCAAAATCCCCCCCTAAAATTTCGAATTTTTTCAAACCCTTTCTTAGTAAGCACCTTTGGTCCTAGATAAATCTACATACGAAATTTCATTCCAATCCGTTCCGTAGTTTTGAATAAATTGTTTTTTAGTAAATTTGATCCAGTGATCCAGTGATGAGTGAGTCAGTGAGTGAGTGAGTGAGTGGTATTTCGCTCTTATATATATATAGATATTTGCTCACCAGACTAAGGCGATGATAATCTATAAGATGTTTCGTTACTAAAATTCATTTAAAGTCAATACTGTAGTATAATTAGGTACTTAGACAATATCAATAATCAGCAGTGCTGTTCACTCTAATAATGATGTGTTTCAGTATTTCAACAAACATGTGATTTCATTTATGTAAATAATTTGCATCTTTTATTCCTGGCTTAGGTTTTGTTTCTAAATAGTCAATTTGGTCTTTTATGTTGTTATCTATACTAATATTATAAAGAGGTAAAGTTTGTTTGTTTGTTTGTTTGTTTGTTTGTTTGTTTGTATGTAAGGGGTAATCTCTGGCTCTACTGAACCGATTGAAAAAATAGTTTTACTAATAAAAAGCTACACTATTCCTGAGTAACATAGGCTATAATTAATTTCGGTAAAAACCTTTTTTATTTCAATATATTTGTAAATTTAGTCAGAAAAAAATCTTAGGTTAGGTTTAGAATGATAAATCAACACATGTATTTACATTTATTACCATAGCAACCAATTGAATAAAATAACAGATAATATAGCTGCTTTAATATTTCCATTAACAGCTGATTTCAAAATTTGAAGCAATTATTTTTGTATTTCCATCTTTTAGGTTAGGGTTTTAAAGTGTAAACCTTAGCCTTGCTGGTTCTTTTAACCATTATTAACTGCTTTTATAAAATATAAGAAATAATTTGGTTTGAACATTTAACATTATTTACCACCTTAGTTTTAAGGTTATTATTAATACTACACCTTTATTATAAATAAAACATAACATTTATGTTTTTAGAAGGTACCATTGGGGGTTGGCGTGCGGAGCACGCAGGGGTTTCCCCTAGTATTTTATATTTTATTTATTTATTATTAAAATTATTGATTTAAGTTATTTATTTTTATTTATATATTATTAGTGAGTTGCCATAATAAATTTAAGCTATTGCAGTGACTCCTATGGTGAGACCTAAGGTCGGTAGCGGCCTACGAGCAACGACCATGATCCCCAGAACACGTCTTTGGGTGTCATTACAATTTATATTTATACACATTCCAAAAAGAGGGAAGACAAACAAATGAGGAAATTTATAATTAAAATAAAATTGTCTATTTCGTTATTTTTAAAAGTAATAAACAAATCGTGATTCAAGCCTTCTTATTACCGAAATAAATAAAAATTAGACATTTTGTAACTTTAAAAAAAAACATGTGCCTACGTGTTAACAATATAACAGCAGCATTTTACCTCCAAATTGTTAAGCATTTGGTGGATAATGGTTTCTAAGTCACTTAAATGAATTTCTTCGAAAAAAGTATATACATCCAACAACAGGTAGCATGATTTTTGACCTGAAGTAGCTATTTTCTTTATATCCTTCGTATTAGAATGTAACTTGTTTGATGTGTATATAAAATGATAAATATAGGAAGTTCCTCGAAAGTCCATCGAAACCTAATTACCATAAAATTACCGGGTTAAAATCCAACGAATCGCATTTGCCTGCAGCTAGGGGAACCAAGCTAATTTTACTAAAATCTTCCGTATGCGTCTGCAGCTATTCAGCGCCTTGGTGCACAGACTTATTTCCAAAATAGTTTGTTGTAATCGTAAAACATCTATATATTAATTTGAAAAGATTTTTTTGTAATCCGAGTGAGATCTCGAGTTTTACTGGACCGTTATACCAAATTCAAGGAACTGTCTGTATCTTTGCCCATTTTGCTTGGATTTCAGTTATTACCACATTAAATTTTCTAAAAACGGAAATTAAAATCCGTTATCGCAATTTAACATGGGGTAAAATTTTAAGCCTATTCCGAGTGATATCTGAATTTCTATAGGAACGATTGACATGCGGTTTGTGTTAAATGAAAGGTAATTAACTTTATATTTGACCATTTGCCTTAAAATTTTACTACCCTTCATTAAATATTTTAAAAATAGAATTTAAAATATTTTCTATTCATTAACATTGTATTTACTGATCAACTTAATATAATAGCACAGAACAGCTGATTATAACAGTACATGTTTCATTATATTTGGAGTTCTTTTGAACATATATAATAGCACAGACCAGCTGATTATAACTATAACAACACATGTTTTATTATCATAACATGGTTTGTTTATGTTTTTATTTACTTTATTGAAGTAGGTTATGTTTAATTTTGCTGTTGCTTAATTATGTTTTTCTGTTTATAGTTCAATAGTTATGGAGGTGAAACGTATAATTGGTGTGGAAATTGTATTTTTAGATGTGTTTCTTACTTTTTATATGGGAGTCAATCCTTCAAATTAAACGAAATTTACTTAATTAAATCTATCTAATAATCAGGCTCCTAACTTGCGAAATATTTGCACGGGTCAGCTAGTATAAACTTAATTTTATCAATTTGCTCAACTCACGTCAACGGTTCAGCTGAGTGATCGAATTATTGTTATACTTTAGCCTTATTTAACTTGAACATTTTGTATTATCAACATCTTAATTTTAAGTTTATAACCAAGCCCACACATAAACAGTAAATACGTAGGCCTACTCAAGAATATTTACTCTCGTTATACGGAATATAATTTACCTTTGCAGCCACTGAAGAAGGGAAGAATACTATTTTATATATTTTTTTTAAATACTCAATATGTATGTTTTGTAGTACGGCGAATAAGTTCTTTAAATCCATACATTTCTTAAAATATTGAAAACATGGTTGAAACTTTGCTTTCGTTATCACCAGTAAGCGGATTTAACTTTGGGATTTGACGCGATCAGAACACGGTCAACCAGGTAATTCCATCTGTACCAAGGAAGACTGGAAAGTAGAATAAATGAAAAAAAAACTGTAAACGGCTTAACGGGACGAGAAACGCCCTAACCAAAAAGCCACACTAATGGTTTTGCGTTTAAAAGACAGAAAGAAGTTTTGCAAACTCATTTCATGTTTGTAATATTTCGTAGTGATTTTTAGTTATTTTGACCCCTTGGCCGGGCCATTTTAAACCACTCTCCCTCAACATCCTCGTCTGGTTTTATCTCTCTTTCTGTCCACCTTTTTCAATCTCTATTTCTGATTAATTTATCCTACATTACTTCTCATTTGATTGCCCTCACTGTTGTCTTCTTTCTCCCATCTATCTGTCTGCAACACACATTTCTGTCACATACAAACAAATGACAAAAGTAAACAGACCAGTACTCGCTTCTGCTAATGAAGCCAGTCGATAGGTATTCCTCAGACAGTATCAAACAGTTCAACGTTCGTAGCTTTGTAGAATGTTCGCACCGATTAAAGATTTTAATGAGGGGTGAGTAGTTATATAGTTCTACAGATATACAATTGCATTACCTTACTATCCACTTTGAAAGTATGGAAAAGGATTTACAACACAAAATATGTCGTGAAATGTTTGAAATGTCATTTAGCCCTAATATTGAGTTTTCAACATCTTTTGAATAGTAAAAGATTTGGGATTGACATCATTCATGGATATGAAGTTATAGAGACTCGATTTGATAATTTTTTTAACCACTTTCCTTAGTTTATTTTAAAATGGCGGCCATTTATATACTTAAAACAAAAAATATAAAAAACGTGACCCTTTTGTACGCAATAACTGATACTAATTTTGAAAAAGAGCGGCCAAAATAATTATATAAGTTTTACTGTTTACCCAATTGAAACCGCTACTTCACTTTATCAACAGATTTAACTGTCTGATTTATGAATACCAAGAATGTTTCGTTTGTTATGTGACACCATTATGGCACATAAAGAGTCGGTAGAAACTAGTTATAGATAATATTTTAACTTTAAATCAAAAGCTTCGAATGTATTTGATGCTAGACCTATCTAACGTTTTAAGATTTTGTTTCTTTTTCACAATGATTTTCCAACCGATGGTGAATGGTGGGTGTTATAAAATAGTTTTCGCCAATAATTTTTGTAATATTCAGGAGACAATTATTATGAATGTGTTCGACATTGTGCCTACTAACAGAGAGTAATGCATTTTTGTTCCGTAAGCTCATTTTGGTCACCATTCGTAGTAAGTATGGCCGTATGGAAACAGTTTTGGACTGAAGTAGTATATATTACTAACGAACCCGGCAATGCTTCACTATTGCTTTTTTTTAGTATATAAATATAATGCAATTTATTGAGTACAGTATATTGAAAATATTATGGTTAAAATAAGATTATTATGGTAGAGAGCGTTTTAAGCAAATAACTTTCTAATCTTAAAGCCACTTAATTTATATGGGTAGCTATCCAATTTTATTTATTATTTATGTCTAAGCATAGTTTCCTATTTCATTACTTTTACTTAAGTATATTAAGTAATCGATTTGCTACTGGTTTGTATATTACTTAAGAATAATATTACACTTATAGCTTTTTGGAAGTTAGTGCAATTTATTTTTTACGTATCGGTAGGCTAACCCCGATTTTTTTCTTTTCGATTCTAGTGGCCATATTCTCTAAACAATTTTGGTACTAATATGTGTAAATTTTTAAATTTTGAGTGAAATTATTTGAGTAGGTTTTGAGCATACCGAAAAGTAAGTGTGTAAATGATTATTTGATTTTAATGGTTGTTATCCAATTTCATCCCTTTTACTTAAGTAATGGAATTGCAAATGGATTTTTTGTATTACTTAAACATAATATTAAACAATTTTACCTTTAAAGCTTGTAGGAAGTTATTTTAAATTATATATACTGCAAGGGTTAGCAACCCAACACCTTAGACCTTAGTAGTTGTAACGTCTAAACACTCCTTGTATAGTAGAGAATTTCTAGCATGGACCGTGACCTCAAGATGCGCAGTAGACTCTGAGTTAATTCGAGTGGTGGGGGGTCAGAGAAGCTCAGTCGATTGCCGAGCTCTGAACGCAACACATCGGTCTGGAAGTAATACAACACAAGGCTGTCGTGACAAGAGTAATAGTAAATAGCGCGGTGTACCTTCCCCTCCAGCGGATGGCGTCCCCACTTGCCTAAATTCTTCCCTCCCGCCAGCGCATCGTAAAGGTCATGCTAAATCCGACGAACTATAATAATATCGATAAACTGTGCAATGTTTAGTGAAACCAGTGGAATAGTTTTTAGGTCTATAGAGGATAAAGAAACAAACATTCATTTTTATATAATATAGAGATGTTTGAACTGATCTGATACAGAATCCACGAAAGTAGCTAAGATTTTTGTTTGTATTACAAAGACTATTTTCGAAACATGAGTTGTTTTTTTTTTTTTTTTAAATATATCCTTAATTTTGTATTTTAACAACGTCTTTTGAAGAGTAAACGATACAGAAAGGATTATTCATGGGCATGTTTGGCATAAGGAAATTGGCATAAAAGATCGGTTCGGACAATCATTTCAAAATGGCAGCTATTTATGTTCTTGAAACGATTTTATCAAACACCTGTACTTTTTTCTATTAAATGATGCCACTTTCGATAAAAGCACCCAAACCATCGGTAAGAATTCAACTGTTTACCCGATTGTGGCGCTTTACTTTATTAACAGAATAGACCGTTTGATTAACATTAACCAATATTAACACGGAATCAGTGAGATTCAGTAGCTCAGAGGGCAAGGCTATCGTTGACGCTGTTTACTATTAATATGATTTATTTCTGCCCCGCCTTAAATTTTCTTAACTGACATAAATTGGAGACGTTAACTAAACCATTTAATATAGGTATTTTATTTTAAAAATTAAATTAAATATAGTGCTACAACCATAATTTAAAAAAAATGGTTTCCCGTACCCCAAAACATATAAAACGTTACCCCACACTGTATTTTCAAAATGTTGACGTAATATTTGTAAATTTTGACCCAAAAAACGCTACCCCGACTCGCTACGGCGCACGTTACAAAGCTCTCTGCAATAAAATTACGAAGATTTTTCACCACCTGTGAGTTTTCTACGAAGAGTTTTCTAAGGCGTCTGTGAGTTCTTATCATGTTAACATACAGACAGCCACACAAAAAATTATCGCGTGATTTCAGTACTTCGGCACTTTAATGTGAGCCGAAGTAAAAAAAATATGCCAGCTTCTATTTTGTTATCATTGTTGGTATTGAACTGAAACTAGGAAAGTTTTAAATGATGCACTAGCCATATCTTTACATTAATCACAATTAATCGTCTCTCCTATTTATTTGCAATCCTATACCGAAAAATAAAACTTAAACAAAATGCAACCAAACATATTTTTTATGCGTTATCGTTTGGAACCTACACACCCAAACACATCTATTTGACACATCCATTTACCCACTTCATTTAATTTTAGTGAAACCCTTGAGATCAGAAATATTACCCTTCAAAATAAGTATTCAATTGTATTTGCCATGGTTTGTTATCTAAGTGCCGAAATCCACCATTCAATACAAAAACACTACTAATTGTACATTTGCAGAAATAGTTAAGTTTGTTATCTAATATAATTGAGCCATAGATATTTTCGTCACTAAAACGCTAACACGTTCACTGCTAAGGACGCACATGTGAACTTAAGACTGAACACTATGAGAAGCAGCCGACGCACAATGCATTGCGTGCTTCGCACGCCAATCCCCGTATTGAGAGTATTTTCAGTACACAATGCATTGCGTGCTTCGAACGCCAACCCACATATTGGGAGTATTTTCAATACAAACTGCATTGCGTGCTTCGGACGCCAACCCACATATTGGGAGTATTTTCAATACACAATGGATTGCGTGCTTCGCACGCCAACCCACGTATTGGTAGTATTTTCAATACACAGAGCATTCCGTGAAATATTAGTGATTATTACGTAGAAAGGTTCAAAAATAAAAAAGTAATTTCTACTCATTTAGACTATACATATACAAAATAAAAGGTCAGCTCCGAGCATAGGAAATACGAAATTTGCGTAGCAGTGAACCTGTTGAACTGACTCCTTGCTTACACTGTACACTACTGTACGTCATTTCAGATTGGATATTCCGACTTGAATTTATTTTTTCAATTATAAAAGACGCAAATAAAACAGACTTAGCTTTGAGAAATTGTTTCCCGGGGGAGTGGAAAGTGCCTTAAGGATAAAAGGAAGGAAAAGGAGGAGGCTGGAATGATGAATGGAAATGGAAATCCCATTGTGTGGCGAGGTTATTTGGGATATGGAATGTCTTGTAGGATGTGTGAAAGTATGTTCAGTTGTAAAAGAGTTTAACATGTATAGTCATACTGTTATTAATGGGAAATGCAATGGTAGGACCGTGCGCAAGGTGGTTGATATGACGGTACACAATTAAATGAGTTATTTAAGATTTGTTCGCAGTAACACTTTTTGTACTAAATATCTGCTTCAATTTGTTATGATTAGGTTACCATACAGTCATTTGAAAAGATCATCTTATTGGGAGAATCCAGACGATGTAGGAAAATGATAAAACAAAATATGTCAAGAAAGTGGAGTTTACAGTTTTGGGGCTGTTACTATACTTAATTTATTGGTAAGGACTACGAACGAAATTATTGAAATTTTAAAAAGCAAAAAAGCAAGAAAATGGTGTTTTGAGTTGTATGGTTATTTTGAAACCTAATTTTTGATTAAAAAATTCTAAAAAGTACAAATAAAAAAAGCTACAAAAAAGTTATGTTTTAAATTTTATGGCTAGTTGTAAACTTAATTTAATGGTTAGGATTCCGAAAGAAAATGTCGAAATTATGGAAACAAATTGACAAGAAAGTGATGTTTTGAATTTTGGGGGTGTTTTGAAACTTATTCAACTTGGAACAATATGTCGGCATTTGTCTGCCTGTTTGTTTGTCTGATTTAATCTCCAGAATGACTGAACCAATTTTGACGAATCTTTCATTTGCATGGAGAAACTAATTAGAAACTAATCACGCCTACTTTTATCCCGGAAATATTTTGGGTTCCTATTAAAATATTGGAAAAATGTAAAAACTATGGGTTTTAACAGGGACCTAAAACATATAAAAAAGCCAATTCTGATCTAAAGCTTAGCAACACATGTTTGTTTAGTGCATTTACATGTATTACCATACCAACCAACTTAGCAAATTTAGAAGTAAATCACTATACCTAAAACTAGCCATAGTTAATTTATCTCGCTCACAGTTGTGAGAGCGAAACGAGCATGGGGAATCAAAGTTAATCTGTATTAAACATACAATCGCGACCATCAAAGATATCCTTTGAGCGAAGCGAAACAACTGACAAGTGTGTTTTCTGAAGAACACGAAACATTGTAAAAGCAATGTAGAAAGGGGTACAGTAACGATGAAAAGGGGCTTTCTTTTCTAAAGTTCCGTGTGGTTGTACCAAACCATAGCGTGACTTGAGATGATCAACATTCTATTTGTATCTTTATATTATTTTAAGTTAGGGCAAATGGGCTTACTTTTTATCCCGGAAATAGTTACTATAACAAATTTGGAAAAATATTTAAAAAATAGTAATCAAATAGCAAACTTAGAATCGGTTAATTCTAGCAACAAACAATATGCATTTATTTATTTCTTGTCTGTCTTTCTGTTTGTCCTTGCTAATATCCAAAAATGGCTGAACCAATTTTGACGAAACTTTAATTTACACGTAGAGGACTTTTCAGAGATCAGTCTAGGCTACTTTCTAACTCGGAAATATTTAGGGTTACTATTTAGGGTCAAAACTAGGGGTTTTGCGAACGGACGTGAAACGCGACCTTTCTAAATAAAACTGATTTGGATCTAAAGCTTAAAACTTTGACAAGATCATCTTTGTTTTACTATAACCGTTAAATATTTATATATATATATACCAAAACAATATGAAATAACTAGTAAGCCCCCGTGAAAACTCCCAGGCAGATTAATAAGATACACATCATAAATACATTATTTAAAAACATACTATTTCAAAACAACTGACTTTATCTAGGCCAACCTAACTATGCTGACGGGGATTTTTACCTTGGTAAATGTGTACAGTTAAAAGGATTATACAAATGTATTTCTATTTGATAAAATTTTGTATTTATATACATTATTATATCTAAAGAAAGATAAAAATATTATCTTAATTGCTTTTTATTTCATATCGATAGACCAAATGATTTAGAAATTATTAATATTACAGTGAGTAAATTAATAATGGAATACGTTTATATGTTATACGACGATGTACGAATGTTTCCGAAGATAAACGAATAGGTATTTCTTATTTAAATTTGTATAAACGAATATATTGATGATAAAAGGTTGTATTTTTATACAGTTTAAAATCCAAACTTTATAAAGCAAATAAAGTTTGTTAGTTTATAAGGCAAATATTATAACGTATTTTAGCATACATTAGTTATATAACTCATATTTACAAAAATCAACTTCCCAAGAAATTATAATGATTGAAGTTGTAAAGATAATCGCAAAGTATAATCTACACTGGGTTTGTTTAAAAATTACAGATGATGATTGTAATAAGCTGTTATATTATATGTTACTCACGTACCTACGTATGTTTGTATGTACGTACACTCGCTTTTGTAGGAGTTGATTGTATTTTTAAATTGCATATTCAACCTTGAATAAATTAACCATTAAAATTTGCAAATACTTTACTTTAAATACTTAAACGAACCCAGTGTAGATTATATTTTTGAATTATGTATACAACTTCAATCATTATAATTTCTTATGAAGTTTAATTTTTTTAATGTTTGCTTTGAGGTTAAAACTGTATATAAATACAACCTTTTATCATCAAAATATTCTTTTAACAAATTCAAGGACGATATAAACATTCGGTTAACTTCGGAAACATTCGTACATCTTCGTATAACATATAAACATATTCGATTATCAATTTCTTCACAATAATATTAATAACTTCTTAAGCATTTGATCTATCAATATGAAATAAAAAACAATTTAAAGATAATATCGTTATCGTTCTTTAAATATATAATAAAGTATAGCTTATAAATATAAAAATTTTACAAATAGGCCTACAGTTTTATAATCCTTATAATTGAACAAATTTACCGAGTTAAAAATCCCCGCAGCATAGTTAGGCAGGAGTTTGTTGTTTTAAATAGTACAGTATTTAGTAAATGGGCTTACTAGTGGAGGAGAAGCTATACAGAGATAAACGGAATTAAAAACCAGAAATGTTACTATAAAAAGATGCTCAACTCAAGTCACACAGTGGTTTGGTGCAATGTAATTATCCACGGAACTTTAGAAGTGAAAGACCCGTTTCATTGTTTATTGTTCCCCTTCTACCTTGCATGTACAATGCTTTGTGTTCTTCAGAAAACGTACTTGTCAGTTGTTTCGCTTCGCTCAAAGGATATCTTTTGATGGTCGTGATTGTATGTTTTATGCAGATTAACGTGGGTTCCCCATGCTTGTTCCGCTCTAACAATTGTGAGCGAGATAAATTAACTTTGCCTATTTTTTAGGTATAGTGTTTTACTTATATATAAATTCAAAAGTTGCAATATAATGCCATCTCACAACAGATACAAAATACGCTATGTTACAAACATAATGCATTTTCCCTCTTAATTATCTTGATAGTGTAATCGTGTACGCCTATTGTTTATTGTTTACAAATAAACAATAAAAAATGTTATACTAATTTAATGTTTATGTTTTTCGTGGATTTTAATGTTTTTAATGTTTTTAATGTTTTTGGTTTCATGAATTTCAATAGATGAAAACCCAATATTTTTTTCAGAAATGTTATGTTATGTTGTGTTCTCATTAACTTCCATTATTATGGTAAAACAATCTTGATGGTTGAATTTGATTACATATCTGCGTGTATTTTCCTAACTCGAGACATTAGTCATTCAATTATCCACACTGAAGGGAAAATAATAAATAGACACTTCCAAATAAACAACTAGGCTCGTTATTTTCAATTATCGATTATGAAAATGACGACTTCCTACTTGTTACATTCGATTTAAAATTGCTCAAACCCATAAAGTATTCGATTTGTAAAACAAAACCTTGTGGCAATTTGTACCTTGGGTTTATTGATGTTTTGAAAAATGTATGTAACCAACTTTTTATAGGTCGACGAGGGGCTCCGCCCCTGCTCATTTCGCTTAGCAACCCTGGTGGAGACAACACATTTCGATATTTTTCAGAAATTACTATAACTAATGTTAGACAGAGATCGAAATAGACACGAAAAACCCCAATAATTCGAATTGTGGCATGCGTTTAAATTTCACAGTTAATAACTAAATACTCAATGTTCAACAATTCAAATAAATTTTGATATGATCAACTAAAAGAAACAATATAATATGCAACACCAGATATGTTTGACTTATAATAAGTAAGCATTTTGATTGCTTTTATCTAACATTAAAAAAAAACTGTTAGTTACCAAATTCTAAATTTGCCAAATTAGTTGCAAATAAACGAGTTTTGTTCATTGTAGCAATAACTTAAAATTAATAATGTAAATTTTTTTTATCGAATCGTATAAACAAAATTGAAGTGTCTGTCTTTGATTTCAAAATAACTACTTTTATCTATGAGCGTCTAAGTTATTCACACCTTACCAAAACCTAAACATGCAATTTTTAGTTTCTTGTCTGTCTGTTTGTCTGTCTGTTTGTCCGGGCTAATCTCAGGATGGCTTAACCAATTTCGACCAATTTCAGAGTTTAATCTATGGTACTTTTTATCCCGGAAATATTTAGGTTTTCTATTTAAAAGTTATTGTAAAAATTACTGGTTTTTTTAACAAACCTGACACGACCATTTTAAATAAAACAATTGTTTTGGATCAAAAGATTAAAACTTTGACAATATCGTATGCGTTTAAATTTACTAAATAAGCTGGTTTACCCTTTAAATATACAGGGTGGTTATAAAGTCACTTCCCTCCATTTAACTTTTGTATTTGTTAAGACAAACAAATATCCTTTGGGGAACGATACTAACTTAACCCAAAGTATCTTTTGAAGCAATAGGAAATTTTGAGTGTCCCCTAAAAACGGGGCACTATGGGGGTAACTCAAAATTTTTAAATGGGAAGTATAGTCATGTGATACCTAATTTTAAAGGTCTATTCAACACGTTTAGGGCAGCCATTTTGATTTGGGTGGACCAATTTATATTTTCTTTATGTCATTTTCCTAGTTTTAAATATACCTTTAAAATGAGGTATCACATGACCATACTTCCCATTTAAAAATTTTTAGTTGCCCCCAAAATCCCCCATTTTTAGGGAACACTCAAAATTTCCGATTGCTTCAAAAGATACTTTGAGTTAAGTTAGTATCGTTCCCCAAATGATATGTGTTTGTTTTTACAAACACAAAAGTTAAAGAAGGGGGGGGAGTGACTTTATAACCACCCTGTATATCAAAACCGTATGGAAATATTGTAAAACGTACTCATAGATGTTAAATACACTTCAAAACCTGATTTGTATAATTTGTATGTTCGTTCGGGAGTTATGAGGAACAAACTGGAGTAAAATGGGATTTTTAGCTTTCATTGGAGCATAGTTAATAATTTACGTAGGCCTAAAAAGGATACATTGATCGAGTTTGGGCCATGGAACTCAGATCTAAAATCTTTTTTCTTAATTGCGCGTATTGGTAAGGCGCAATATTTACCTAATAGTTCTTTTATTTATTTAATCACATTTGCGAGCGAAGCCGTAGCTAGTTTGTAATATAACATCAGATGTTTGAATCGAATAATAGTGCAGTAAGCATTTTCAGTTGATTTTTGTTTGTGTTTAATATCAGTTTGCTAATTTAACATAAGAAAGATGAAGTTTGTGAAAAATAATAAACTGGTTCTAAATTGCTATGTGGGTTCCTATATTTTCAGTGATTGATTAGGACAGGGGCATGTGGATAGTTGTAGGTTTTTGTATGTAATAGAGATATAAATAAACATAACCTAAAAACGTTGTTGGTTTTTAGAAATAACCGATTCTAAATTTGCCAAGTTGGTTGCTATGGTAATAAATGTGGATGCTTTCAAGAAATGTGTGTTGGTTCAGTACAGTGCTTACCTAAAACTTTGTTAAGTTTTTTATACAAATCAGCTGTTTTATTTATAATATGTAGCAACAGACGTTTGAATTGAACTATATTACAGTAATAATTTTACGCAGATTTTTGTTTGTGTTTGATTTTAGTTTTTTAATCTAATCTAAAAAACCTGTTGGTTGTGAAAAATAATTAACTAATTGTAAATTTGCTAATTTGGTTGCTATGGTAACGAATGTACACAAAACATGTGTTGCTAAGCTTTTGATCCTAGATAGTATAATTTTAATGAAGTCAGAATTCAAACGCCATTTCCAATTTACAATAAATGCTTATAAACGTTTGGTTTTCATCCATGGCGATTTCGAAAATCGATTTAACTTTAAGATCAAACTTCAGGTTTTATATGAGCACTTTCTAAGCTGTTTTTCCCCGGTTAGATTTGTACATGTAAATGTTTAACATTTCAAACGATAATTTTCTCAAACGCCATTAACTTTAAACATCATTATTAATAGGCGGCTATTTTTAAATTTGTTATCAAAGTTTTATAGTGTTAAAAATAAAAACTCTTAAACTTAATAATTTTAAGCGATCGTTAATTTTAAAAGTTTTTTCGAATGTTTGTACGGATTTCGGCCAATTTTCGTCAGTAAAGATCAGTTTCTGCGAGATTGCATACAAGTTTTGAATCACCCTATGGATTAAACTTTCTACCAAAATATACGTTAATTTATCTACACAATTGCTCGTGCTCAGAGATCTACGCTAGCGTGTGATCAAGAATAGCTCTTCCCAGATTTTGCTATCGTGTGTTGGTCTTTGTAATTATTTAACACCTTCACTGCCAAGGACCCACATGTGAGCACGGCTTCGCACCCCAATCCCCGTATTAGGAGCATTTTCAATACAAAATGCATTGCGTGCTTCGCACACCAACCCCCGTATTGGGAGTATTTTCAATACACGATGCATTGCGTGCTTCGCACCCCAATCCCCGTATTAGGAGAATTTTCAATACAAAATGCATTGATTGCTTCGCACGCCAATCCCCGAATAGGGAGTATTTTTAATACACAATGCATTGCGTGCTTCGTACACCAACCCCCGTATTGGGAGTATTTTCAATACAAAATGCGTTGCATGCTTTGCACGCCAATCCCCGTATAGGGAGTATTTTCAATACACTATGCATTGCGTGCTCCGCACGCCAATCCTCGTGTTGGGAGTATTTTCAACACACACTGCAATGCATGCTTCGCACGCTAATCTCCATCTTTGGAGTATTTTTAATATACAATGCATTGAGTGCTTCGCACGCTAATCCCCGTCTTGGAAGTATTTTTAATACACAATGCATTGCGTACTTCGCACGCCGACTCCCGTATTGGGAAAATTTTCAATACACAGAGCATTGCGTGCTTCACACGTCAATTTTTAGCCTATGTACTATGGACGCACATGTGCGTCCACTTTAAAATATTATTAATTATTACGTAGAAAGATTAAAAAATAAAGTAATTTCAAAGTAATTTCTACTCATTTAGGCTATAGTAAATATAAAAAGTAAAAGGTCAGCTCCTAGCATAGGAAATACGAAATTTGTGTAGCAGTGAACGTGTTAACGCTGACAATGCATACCAGCCCCTCGCTACATATAATATTGCAAATACTGTAGTCTTATTTAATACACATGTTTGCTGGGTGCAAGTTGATTATCACCCATCCTATAGGTACATATATTGAAAAGGATTGTTAAATACACTAAACGAGGAACACCATCATCTCTAAGGATGAGAAAAGGGTAGTTAATTGAATTTATCTCTGGTGTTCAAGCCGAGTAGGCAAACCGAATTGTAGACATAGAGGGGCGGGATTGATTGGCAGGTAGAGCTATCCGAAGCCTGATAAATCTAAAATATTGCCTCACCCAGAGGCAATATTTATATACTTAACATGTGGTTTTTGTAAAATGTGGTTACAATAAATGGCAAAATGTGTGCAGGTAGTACTTAGGTTATTACTTCAAGGGGGTATGGCTTGGCATTTGGTCTCGTTAAAAATTTACATATATTTCTTCCTCATTAAATACAAATATTGGAAACATTCCATCCAGACATCAACTCTGAAAGCAAAACAAGAAAGCAGTCGCGGGACTGCCGACAGAAGTGAAAACTGTAATGAATATAAATCGTTGGTCATATTGGTTTAGTCTGAAGTTTGATTATTTTCACACTACCAAAAGTAAACTATTTTAAAGCAACTTACAAAATGAGGAAGCACAATGTCCATTTCAGAAATATTTCCAAGTAAACTATTTTAAGACAACTTACGAAATGAGGAAGCACAATGTCCATTTCAGAAATATTTCCAAGTAAACTATTTTAAGACAACTGACAAAATGAATAAGCACAGCGTCCATTTCAGAGGTATTACAAAGTAATCTATTTTAATACAACTTACAATATGAATAAGCACAATGTCCATTTCAGAGGTATTACAAAGTAATCTATTTTAATACAACTTACAATATGAATAAGCACAATGTCCATTTCAGAGGTATTACAAAGTTAACTATTTTAAAACAACTTACAAAATGAAGAAGCACAATTCATTTCAGAGGTATTATCTAGTAAACTGTTTTAACACAACTTACAAAATGAGGAAGCACTATGTCTATTTTAGAAGTGTTACCAAGTAAACTATATAATCAGCTATATACACATGTTATTTATACTGTTTAGTTACAGTGCTCAACAATACAAACACTAAAATTGTTTCCGTTAATGGTCGCCATTTTGAAACAAAACAAATTAAGTCAAAACCTGTGTTTTCATTTACTTTAAAACGATGAACCAATCGAAATTTCTGCAATACCGACCCTCTCCAAAACCATGTCTTTTAGGGTAATTACACTAATTAAAAAAAAGAAGCATTTCCTCATATTTTTGAGTTGCAAAATGTGGCGCGACCCTCGTCTAGTTCACCCCCTGAAGATGGTGCGACTCCCTTTTTGGGCTGTGCCTTCGTTCCTCTTGTGGACGTAAGTGCGTTGTCAGGATGGATCGTGGTTGAGAAGGTTCTCCAAGTAAGGTGACGAATGACTGTTTCACTTCAAAACGTGTATTAAAGCGAAACAATCTATTCCTCTGCTGGTCCAACTTACAACTAAACTAAACTAGGCAAAGGCAAGCGAGTCTACATGATGTGATGGTCTTCTCCAGACCATGGTTACTAACAGACTGATTTAGGCTTGAACATTTAGCTTCAAGCTGGCTCCCCCCTCCTTTAACTATAAACTGTGACATCAACTATTGTTAGAATGCAAGTTATTATTTAGCACAACCACTATCAACATAGATCCAACGGTCATTGTCATATAAGTCGGTGGGTACCTACTACAAAAACAGCCTAAAGTTGCTGACTGATTTGCTAGGTATACATATCACACGGGTAGACTGTTACATACAGTGTAGACTTACTTTTAGGTTATGCCCAGAGGTTTGTATTTAAAACTAGCTGACCCGTACGGGGTTGCCCGTGGTGGTTGGTATTTTCAGTCTTTTTAACGTAATTGTATTCTTTTTAAGAGTTCAAGTCAGTGAGTGGTATTTGGCTTATATATATATATAATAGATCTTAAATAATAAAAGCACTATTGTCATAATAATAAAAGATCTGAAATTATGATTTTAGTAACTTTAATCCCCCCAAACCTCTCCTAAAATTTCGAAATTTTTATACCCTTTCTTAGTGAGCATCTATGATCCTAGAGGAAGCTGCATACCAAATTTCATTCCAATCTGTTCGGTAATTTTGGAGAAATCGTGATTTAGTAATGTTTACCCCCCAAACCCCCCTAAAATTTCCAATTTTTTAAAACCCTTTTTTAGTGAACACTTATGGCCCTAGAGGAAGCTACATACCAAATTTCATTCCAATCCGTTCGGTAGTTTTGAAGAAATCGTTTTTTAATAACTTTGATCCCCCCAAACCCCCTCTAAAATTTAGATTTTTTTTCAAACCCTTTCTTAGTGAGCACCTATGGCCCTAGAGGAACCTACATACCAAATTCCATTCCAATCCGTTAGATAGTTTTTGAGAAATCGTGATGAATGAGTGCACTAGTTAGTGAGTGGTATTTCGCTAATATATATATATATATAGATTATAAATTTCCTTGAATCAAGATAAAAAGACAGGACACATATATTTTCATATCTGCACTATTAGTTCTTATTTTAGGAAATTTTTTAAACTCATGAAAACTCGTGAAACTTTTTAACAGAAGCAGCGTTAAAGCTATTAAATATATTGTTTTGTTTTTTAAAGTGGGCAATGCATGGAACAATTAAACTAACAAACTAGAAACATAACAAAACGTAGATCCCTGGGGCTTACTTTCACAAATCAAATTTAATAATTAAACCTTGTTCATATAAAACGTACACTAAACACAGATCTATTAGTTTAAAATGTTATTTGTCGCTGCCTGGTGAATTTATATCACCATTGGGGTTATGTTGGAACATAAAATCATCGTTTGGAATAAATGTGAAATAGCACTGCCATATACATTTTTACATAGAATGTATTTTACAAACCATATACTGTTAATGTTTGTGCTAAAAAGCCTTCATTGGCCCGGATCCTTCCTTTAGGAGGCCCTAGAGCCACCTAAGAAATGTTGTTGATATTTGGCCAGAGAAAACTTACATTGGAACGATGCTCCTGGGCTTAGGCAGGTTAAAATGTTAATCTGCCTCTCTACGTCGAAAGCTCGAACTTCTATTGTTGGGCAGAAACAATCTTAAACGAATTGTAGGAACCTTCCCTACTGCCCGACCAAGTATAACATCAAAAAAGGGGGCTGGTTTCGGAAGACTCCTGTCGATTGACTTCATTGGGATTCAATCGGTTGAGCACCTGCAGTGCGATTGAGAGATTCTCGATTGCTCGATCACGCAGCTCAGCCATTGACGTAAGTTAAGCAAATTTCAAAAATTAAATATAATGTTTTAGGGTTTCAACTAACAATCTCGGATGTGACTCTACTCACGAAGGCGCTGAATAGCTGCCTTCATGTACGAAATGTATTAGTAAAATTTGTTTGCACCTAAGCCTCCAGCTTCCACTCGCGTTCTGCTTTGTTCCACTTGCAGCGGCAACACTCGCTTAGCGAGTATGCACCTCGTCCTTGCGACCTCGGGTTATGGATTGCTTTGCTTCGCTCACAGCTTGCAAAATTATCCGTCGGTCTCGGATCAGTATATGCCCCCACAATAAAATCCCCCTCTTTTGTGGTATTTTTAGTTTTGATTCGAGGGACTTAGAGAACCAACCGGTTTACCAAATTTGGACCAAATCGTACCTAAAATGCGGCCGTTACAGTGCGAACACATATATAAACATTTTTATGACACCCCATAACGTCTTCTGGGCACCATGGTCGGTGCTCATTTACTACTCCCGACCTTAGGTCTCACCGTAATGGTCACTGTAATAGCTCATTTTTCCTTTTGTAAATTCGACAAAAACTTAATAATTGTGAGATCATTTTAAATCAGCTGATTATTCAAAAAGGCCGTCGCACGATAAATGTCTATTGGAATTTAAGTGTTCACAAAATGTCTTCGACGAACTTTTCTTTCATAAATTCGCCTTACAGACGCGCCCCCAGTCACTACATCTCAGATAGTAAAATTTCCATGAGAAACGAATTAAGTGAATTATTTCTTTTCCCAAACAGATGTCACCAAAGCGCCCCTTCACCCTCCGACTTTATTGTTCTAGAAGAAATTATCGCTTCTTTCAGAATCGATTAACAATCTCTCTCTTTGTATAAAACGCAGCGTCTGTTTCTCCGTTCATTTGAAAATGAAGGGCCGCTGAACGATTTTAATATTGTTTTGCCCATATTTGGGAACATTATAGGAGTTGGTCAAAGTCGTGTCTACATACAAACAATACACATTGTTCTGCTATTATTTGAGCATTTACGACTTTAACTGTGTGTATTTATTGTGAGGCTATATGATTTAAACACTTTTAACTTTATTAGGGAATTTCCACAGAAATATGAGCTACTGCAGTGTCTCCTGTGGTGAGATATAAGGCCCGTGAATAGAAAATGAGCGACGACCATGGACCCCAGAACATGTTTTGGTGTGTTATTAAAAATTGTATGTATGCAATATATGTTCGTATGTATAATTTGGTAGAACAAAAGTTTTCGGACGAGTTCACTAGCCAAAATATCCCACTTTTAGTAAAAGTAAATATTTTAGAGATTGCTCGTGGAAAAATGAAATGGTTTTTGGGTGTATTTAAAAAATTAGTATCTTAGATTATTCTGCACATTTTATTTTTGTACACTACCTTGTAGCTCATCTGATTCCCCCAAAATCGACAAAAACGTAAAATACCATAAAAGTACCAAGTTCAAATCCACGTGAGAAATTTTACCGTGGGGCAGTTTATTATCCCAGGTTGATTACCGTGATTCTAACTCTTGTCCTCTGCGAGCGAAGTAAAGGCCACAAGGTTGAGGTGAAAACTCGCTAAGTCAGTTTTCTTCTGCGATCGGAACGAAGCAGCTCGTTAGCTGGGGATGGAGGTTAAGGCGCAAACAAATTCTACAAATATATTTCGTAAACGCGGCAGCTATTTAGCGCGTTCGTGAGTAGACCTATTTCCCAAATAGTTGGTCGAAATCCAGAAATATATAAACCTAATTTTTGAAAATAAACGCAGGTTTAGATGCGTGATCGAATTATTTCACTTTTCGGAATCTAAGATTCAAGTAGTACTCAGAAGCGTAAACAAGTCTGTGCTAGAGACAATTCAATTTAGGCGAGAAGCGAGCAAAATAGAAAGCTATCAATGAATCGATTTAGATTTGTGTGTTTTCCACCTGTTAAAAACTATTCAACTCCTATTAATAGTATTCCTTAACAATCCTAAAGCTGCTATATCTGAAACCTATTATTTATTTATTTAGACCCCAAATAGTGTATTCTATTTTAAACACTCCCGATTTTCATAAAATACAAATCCCACTTATTTAACTTGTATGATTTTAAAGGGTGTTTTCAGGTGGTGAAGATAGCCTACCATATTCCTGGTTGGTATACGCCGTGTCTCATCGGGATTTCTTTGTTAAATATTGATGTAGTATATGAATGTAATAAACCCACGATGCTATAAAGCTGAAATTAGCAGGACCATGTTATGCACAAAGGATTCAAGCGACATTTTAACAAAATTGAGATAAATTATCCCTCATGTTATGTAGCAAAATATAACTAAAATATTACTTTGGAATTAGTCGAAAATACATCTTTTAACAACATTGTAGTACATTTATAACTTTAATATTTCATGGGAATTTATTTGAAAGAGATAACTTTGGGGTAGCAGTTGGATATTGTATTTGTATTTTGGTAGTTGGATCCTTTATGCATAACAAAAAAATGGTCCTGCTATGCAAACAGTTTTGTCAGCTGTAAAACACAAATTAAATTACCACTTGACAAATGCCTTTATTTAAAGGTCACAGGTTCGAATCCAGCAACAAAAGTTACAGATATATTTATTTACTAACCAATTAAATGAAAAGTTTAAGTCTAAGCTGATATTATCTTTTTGTAACTTGTTATATTTAATAACACTTATTTAAAGTAATTGGATTTTTTTTGTGTGTTCCAGGTAAGATTTTGGTGATTTGCTTACACAGATGGTTTTTGCTTCTATGGTAAGATCTTTGTTTGTAAATAGTTTTTATTGTTTTCTTTTGTCTGTCTGACCAAGTGTTACAGTCTGGCATTTGCGATCCGGTAGGTTTAATAAGATAATTTATAGGAAATGTTCATTCCTATTTCTAATTCCGGGAAGAAGATAATTGAGTGGTTATCATTTGTATATTTTTGTAAGCAACAAGTATTTTCTGAAATAATGTTGGCATATTTCTATTGTAAACATTTGTAATTAATTTTGTGTTGTAATCACTCTCAGGTTTAACGCCGATTATAAAACAAGCAGAGATACGCTGTGGATTGGTTTATTATTTAGTACAACTGTATATTTAAATAAACGGTACCAGGAACTGGCGCATACTTTCTCACAAACATATTTAAATTATTAAACAGATTCACGGTGACTTGTAGGGTGGGGTAGGAGAGGTGATTTTGTATTAAAGTTGTTTTCCCATAAAAATCCATAAAATAACGGAAAAACCAACTTTTCTCAAAAACGACTTTTCTCAAGTACTTTAGGTCCCTAATAAACTATGAAATTTTAATCAAAATCGTTAGAGTCGTTTTTGAGAAAAGTTGATTTTTCCGTTATTTTAAGGGTTTTTATTGGAAAATTACAAATAAAAATAAAAAATTCACAAAAATGAAAAAACGCCTGGAGATACCGTGGATTAGTACCTCCATACCAAATTTCATCAAAATCGGACGACTGGTTTAGGCTCTAGGTCTGATAACATCCACACAGACACACAGACACACATACAGACACACACACAGACATCACTCCGAAAACCACTTTTTTAGGTTCAGGGGGGCCCAAAACGGATATTTCCACCAAAAACTCAAACTCGAAAATTTTGACGAATACAATACTTTCTCCATATACTATGGTATAGGGGGAGAAAGTAAAAACAATCTTGGGTTCAAAGTTTACAATTTTTAACGGCTAACTGGTTGTAATGCCTTTTCAAGTTATTATTGTGATTCAATAAAACAAAATAATTCGACAACGCAGCTGAACCGCTGACGTTTACAGAATTTCCAAAATTAAATTTGTACGTTTTAGGGTTTTAACCGAAGAAATAGCTGACTCCGTGTATGAAATATATTAGTATAATTTGTACCTAGGAATCCAGCTGCGACTCACTCGGCCGCTGGGTCTCGGATCAGAAGATGTTTATTTGTACCGGATACGTTTATGTTATTTTACGTTTTGGTCGATTTTGCGTGAACCAAGCAAGCTATAAGGTTGTGAAAAAACGGTATGTGCAGAATAATATCCTACATTTATTTTTAAGGTAAACCCCTAAAAGTGTTTCATTCTTGTACGAAAAATCTAAAAAAAGATATAGTTACTTACGGTCAAAAACGTACTTCCAGTTGTTGGTTCTTTTTTTGGCTATTGAACTCGACTGAGCGACATAGACAACCAACGTGTGTGCTAAATGTGTACCAAATCAGGCTTAAAATGCGGCCTTTAGAGGCTGAACACATATTTATGTATAATATATATAAATATAAGTATTCAATCGGGGTCCCGAGGCTCTAAAATACCGGTGTCACCAATAAAAATGCAAAAAAACACTCTTTTTACGGGTTTTTTCACAACAACGTTTATGACACTTCCAAATAATGCTGTAGCCCCTTAGAAACCGACCAAGAAATACACTACAAGGGTTCGGTGTGTTCTACATAGATTCAAACAACTGGCACTCGGACTATGGGCTACTAACCATACTAAAAACATCAGTATTTCCGTCGCGGGTAGATAAACCAGTTCCATGTTCCAATTGTATGCGATTATCTCTAGAAAAACGAACATAAATAATGTTCTTAAATTTAAAATTAATTTTGTAACCGTTTCAAGGGTGAGGTGACACCGCCTAGTCGAAAGAATGAATCACATTAGAAAGCGGCGAGGGAAAATGTTTTTTGTCTCCAGTTATGCCCTTTCCCCACACCCCTCCCCCTCACGCCCGGGCAAGGTCAAGTGCCAGCATTCTCGCCGATATCTGTGCACATGTTGGTTTTCTAAATAGCTCGAATGAATTCTTTAGCAAAAAAATCCAACAACCGGATGCTGTTTTTTGAACGGAGATTATAGTAAAAAAATTTTGAGATTTTTTTGTGCTAGAATGAAACTTATTTTGAGTTTTAACTAAAAAAAAAAAATACATATGGGAGATTTTGTTTACATTTTGTTTTTACACGACCTTCTAGCACGCCTGGTTCCCCTTTTTACCTTGTGGACAGCTTCTGCTACGAGGTCTATGGCCGGGATGCAAAATCGGAGCGAAGCATCTCGTGAGCCGTGGCTGGAGGTCGAGGAGTTAACAAATTCTGCATACATATTTTGTATACGCTGGGAGCTAATCAGCGCCTTCGTGAGTAGACCAATTTCCCAAATATTTGGTTGAAACCTTAAAACATATAAAAGATGGAATTTCGTTCAATTCACGTCAGCAGTTCAGGTGAGTGTTCGAAATATTTTGGTATTCGTAAAGTATTTTACTTCTTACTATACACCTAAATGTATTTTGGTGACGTAGGTCGAACCTTTATATGATATAGACTTAATCCCTTTTTTACTTTCTTCCCCATATACGTAGTATCTGGAGAAAGTATTGTTTTCGTCCAAATTTTCGAATTTGAATTTTTAGTGGAATTATCTTGTTGTGGTGCTCCCTGAACCCCAAAAAATGTTTAGTGGAAATACCTGGGATGGTGCTCCCTGAGCCCACAAATATATTTAGTGGAATTATTTGTTTTGGTGCTCCCTGAACCCAAAAAAGTGTTTTTTTTGTGTGATGTCTGTCCGTGTGTGTGTGTGTCTGTTAGGATGTGTACAGAGCTGAAGACCATACCCACGGTCCGATTTTGATGAAATTTGGTATGTATGTGTAGTTCTGGAATATCTCCTTGTTTTTTTTCCATGTTTTCAAATTTTAGATTTTTATTGGGTTTTACCCCCTAAAAATGGCCAAAAAATGAGAAAAATCAAAATTTCTCAAGAATGGCTCTATAATATACAGTACCATATGCAAAAAAAAAACGCATATTTCTAAAGCTTCTCGTTTAGGTAATAATAATAATAATAACTGATTTTTGTTTTGGGGGTTTTATTTCAAAATTTTTCAAAACCTTTTTTCGTGCATCTATACAGGCCTAATTGACATGTTTGGTGCAACATTTTTTCGAAATCGATCAAATAGTTTTAATAATAATAATATAATAATATAATATGGATGTGTGTTACATGCATCTAATATTTTCCATGGTATGCCCTACTTTTGCAATTCTAAATAACCACCTCCTATGCTACTCTTGGGAAGGTATACAGTTTCAACTGGGAGAAAGTATGTGGCAGTTATCTAGTATCGTTTATTATACCTACTTACCTTACGTTCAGTTATTTATAAGACTGAATTAATATGTTATAAAACATGAATGCAAACGTAGTTATACAAAATTAATAGGCCTTGCGTATTTTCTGTATTTTTGTTTTAATAATTAGTAGTCAAACGTTTTTGAATGAATTTTATAATGGAAATGTTCAGTACCTATAGGTACAGCGTTTTCCTCACTACAGGCCGTGAGTGCTGCCACCAGACATCGGAATATACCTGCTTACTGAGAGTATCCTAATACTGTTCACCCACAATATAAGAGATAGACACTTATATTACCACTTATTAAAATTGGATTCAAATTGATGAAAGGGCATTTCTAAATTGCGTTATGAATCACTCAGAAAGAAACCATCAAGCCTTAACGAATGAAGTTATTTTTACGGTGCACTTACATTACGTAGAATACTATTTAATACTCTCCCCCTACTGCTACGTGGAGGGTAAAAACATCCCTTAATGAGGTAGTTAACAAAAACATAAGATAGCCGTAATCTGGTCGGCCGTTAACTCTTGCAGTCTTAGTGCTGGAAGTTTTGTAATTAGACAAAAATACTTTAACTTGAGACATAACCGTGCGTTAATAGCTTTCAGTATGACACTATTGCTTAATATAAATCCATTACAGAGCAAACAATGATGATAATAATTAATTCGACTACGCATCTGAACCGCCAACATGAGTTAAGGAAATTTCCAAAATTAAATTTATATGTTTTTGGGCGTCAACCATTTGGGAAATTAGTCTACTCAAGAAAACGCTGAATAGCTGCACACGTGTACGAAATATGTTAGTAGAATTAGTTTACTCTTTAGACACTAGCCCCGGCTCACGGGCTACTTAGTTCCGCTCGTAGGGAAAAACTCGCATTGCTAGTTTTGCGCCTTAACCTTGCAACCTCGTGAATTTGAACTGGTTACTTTTGTGATATCTTACATTTTGGCCGGTTTCGGAAGAACCCGACGAGCTATAAGGTTCTTTAAAAAAACAAAATGTGCAGAATAATGTTCTATATTTATTTTTTTCGACTTACTAACCTAAACATGAAAAGGTATTTGAATATTTTAAGATTTAAAAATCTTTTCTTGTAATTTGACGTTCTAAACTTGGCGAAACAAGAAAATATTTTTAAAACAATCATTTTTACTTTGTCCCCCTTATACGTAGTATATGGAGAACGTATTGTTTTTGTAAACATTTTCGAATTTGAATTTTTAGTTGAATTATCTGTTTTGGTGCTCCCTGAACCCCAAAAAATTGTTTAATGACATTATCTGTGTTGGTGCTCCCTGAATTCAAAAATATTTTTAGTGGAATTATTTGTTTTGGTGCTTCCTGAATCCAAAAAAAGTGTTTTTTTTGTGATGTCTGTCTGTGTGTCTGTTAGGATGTGTACAGAGCTGGAGACCATACCAACGGTCCGATTTTGATGAAATTTGGCACCCTATGTATGTGTAGTTCTGGAATATCTATAGGATTTTTTCAAATTTTAGATTTTTAAGGGTCTTTACCCTCCAAAAAAATTGCAAAAAAACGAGAAAAATCTGAATTTCTCTAAAACGGCTCTAACGATTTTGATAAAGTTTGGCTTATTTGTAGCCGTTAATTTACCCTACCCTATGCAAAAACCGCATATTTCTAAAAATTCTCGTTTAGGTAATAATAATAATAACCTAATTATTTGGGTTTTTTTTGCCAAAAAGGAGGTTGTTTTTCAAAAATTTTCAAAACCTTTTTTCGTGCATCTATACAGGCTTAATAATTGACATGTTTGGTGCAAATTTGTTCGAAATCGATTGAATAGTTTTAATAATAATAGTAATAATAATATAATATGGATGTGTGTTACATGCAATATTTTCCATGGTTTGTCCTACTTTTGCAATTGTAAATAACCATTTCCTATCCTACTCTTGGGAAGGTATAAAGTTTCAACCGGGTGAAGTATGTGACAGTTATCTGGTACCGTTTATTTTAAATACCGTTTTCTAATTAAATAAAATTTACATTGGCGATTTTGCATATTTTCCTCAAAGTATGGATCCAGTACAGTTTTCCTACAAAACTGAGGTTGAATATCATGACAGTGTTTTTAGCGAATTTCCAAGAAAATAAAAGCTATTGCTGCAGTGATTCTTATGGTGAGACCTGAGGTCGGGAGTAGTAAATGAGCACCGGTCATGGTCGCCGGAGCACATTATGTTTTCGCACTCTAACGGCCGCATTTTAAGTCCGATTGGGTTCAAATTGGTACACGCGTTTGTTAACTAAGTCTCTCGGACGAGTTTGTTAGCCAATATACTCAACAACCGGAATCACGTTTTTTGACAAAAAGTAACTATTTTCGTGATTATTGTAATAGAATGGAACTTTTATAGTTTTTTTCTACAATAATAAATAAATTTAGGATAAAATTCTGAACATTTAGTTTTTTTACATTATTTTATTGCTAGCTTGGTTCCTCAGAATCGATAAAACTTAAAATACCGTAAAAGTACCCGGTAAAAGTCGGGTATTTTATCGTTGGTCATCTTCTGATCCGAGGCTTACGGCCGAGTTTTGTACGCTTCGAGCGAAGCGAAGCAGTCCTTAAGCCATGCCGCAAGGTCGAGCTTCAAATCGCAAAGCGAATTTTTCTGCTGTGAGTGGATCGAAGCAGCGCTCGATTCTCGAAACTGGAGGCTTGAGTGGAATACAAATTCTACTAATATATTTCGTACACCCAAGCAGCTATTCAGCGCCTTCGTGAGTGGGCCAATTACCTAAATTGTAAGTTGAAAAAAAATATAAATTTAATTTTGGAAATTCAGGTAACTTACGTCAGGTTTTAGCTGCGTGATCGAATTATTTGTAGCTGCATTATTTTTGGAAATATAGAAGGATATTTTTTCGAACATTCCTTGAAAACTTCATCACAAAATTGTAAATTGTTTTTTTAATATACTGGAATAAAAAACCCTTTAAACCATAATATATCTAAGTGACAAACTTTTAGAATAGAAAAGTATTAATTTATTCGAATATTATTTTACACTTTTATCCGAAAACTACAAATTAAACTTCTGCGCATGTCTGGCACGCAATTGTACGTGATTTGTTTTACTAAATCATTCCTAATGGTATTTATCAATAGAGCCAAGTTCTCGTGTCTCATATCTACTGACATTTCCATTTCGTCCGATTCGAAAATGGAAAAGATTTGTGTTTTAGGCTGATTGCTCAGAAGGACAAGACAAATGAAGGACCTACGTTCAACAAAGAGTGAATTCCGAGGGGATGGGGGCCAAGTAATTGTTTAGACTTGACATTTAGTAAATGAATTCCAGAGTCCGGACACAATGCATGACCTCCGGCCATTGCGTTAAATACAAAATAAACAATTATGGTTACATCGTGTAGAAACAGTTCATAAGTTGCAATGTTTGCACATATAACATACTAGAACATTAGTAAAATTGGAGTTATTCGCAAATTATCTGAGGTAAAGTATATTTTGAAAATCTAAAAGAATGTGTATAAACAAGGTGTCCCCAATCTCTATGGTCCACTTTTGTGGATTTGTTCCTGGGATTGACAAACTTATTTCACAATATATGCTTTATTTATATTAACTTATTACATCAACATAGCTTTTACTTCCTCACTATGCTATAGTATAGAGAACGTATAGTGATCGCAAAAAAAATAGATGTTGACATTTTTGTGAAAAATCCGTTTTGAGACCCCCTGAGTCCAAAAAAGGTGGTTTATACAAAATTTCTATCTGGATGTCTGTATGTATACAAAGCTAGAGAGAAAACTATTTGATCGATTTCGAACAAATTTGCACCAGACATATCAATTAGGCCTGTATAGATGCAAGAAAAAAGGTTTTGAAATTTTTTGAAAAACAACAAACCTTTTGGCCAAAAAAACTCCAAAAAATTAGGTATATTTTTTAATAAAAAAACTACTTTAACGATTTTGATAAAATTTGGCTTATTTGTAACCCTTAATGTACCCTACCATATGCAAAAACCCGCATCTTTCTAAAAGTTCTCGTTTAGCTAATAATAATAATAACTGATTTTTTGGGGTATTTTGGCCGAAAATTGGGTTGTTTTTCAAAAATGTTCAAAACCTTTTTTCGTATATCTATACAAGTGTTATTGACGTGTTTGGTTCAAATTTGTTCGAAATGGACCGAATAGTTTTTTCTCTAGCTAATAATAATAATATTCATTAGTTAACTCCTACTTTAATATCACCTCTCCTACCCCATCTAAAATTATGAAGTCACAGTGAATCTGTTTAGTAATTCAAATATGTTTGTGAGAAATAGTGCAGTCATTGAAGCGTTATTGCTCCGATTTTTTTTACTGTGAACCGATTTGCATGAAATTTTGGAATTAGGCTCATCTTACCCTTAACTTCAAAAGTGAAAATGATCTGAACTCCGCACCCACCCTGGGGGTGGTTGCCACCCCTTCTCGGTGGTGTAATTTTTTTTCAAAATAACCTCAGATATTGATAGAAGGCCTAATTTTAAGCAAAAAATCTTCTATAAAGTTTTCAAAAAACCCAATACTCATTGAAAAAAAAGCCCAAGTTACTGGCAATTGAAAATTCGGAATTTTTTCACGTTTTTCATCGGTTTTTGCAAATATCTCCATAAATATGCATTTAACGAAAATTTTATAATGAACAAAATTGTAGCAGGTAAAAAATTGAACAAATCGGTTTTTTTATAAAGTGTTCTAAGTGCAATATTAAGCGAGATAATAAAGATCAAAGCCGTTTTTTATTTTGTCTGAAATTTAATCGATGTGTTCAATGCCATCTAGCGGCGAGCAGATCCATTTTATGCATTCTAATGAAATAGGGTTTTGTAGTGCTTGAAATAAGCTTTAAAATGAGCACTATTAAAAGTCTTTTGCACGTAAAATGAGTGAGCGTATTGCAAATAAGAGGAACATCTAATGTTTTTTTCTTTTAAATCAATGGGTTTCATAAGTGCCATTCCCATCAAAATTAAAATTAATCGTATTCCGTCTAGAATTAACTTTAATATAAACAGTTTGATGGATTCTAGCAGTTTGGCTGCTTTAGGACATATATTTTTCAAAAAAATCACGATTTTATGAAAAAAATTCGAATTTAAAAAAAAAAAAAAATTCTTTTCATAATATCTCAAAAATGATGATAGATACGTACAAAAGTATAATGATGAACAATGTAGGTTTTTTCTGACAAAAACAAAAAAAATAGTTTTTTTTGTTTTTCTGTCACACAAAAATTGATGGAGATATGATTGTTTAAAGAGCGCGCGGCAGAGCAATCACAGTCTCTCTTGAGCCCTTTGACCCTTCACCTTTTTAAAATAAAAGATTTTTCTCTATATATTGTAATGAAAAAAGTTGTAGCTCTTTTAATTACCTTTAAGTTGTTTTTATAAGTTGTGATAGCATCAAAATTGAAGGAGTTATGGTCCAAAAATTAGTCGTATTTTTTTCTACTTAGTAAACTGAAAATTTCGGAGAGTGAATATTTGGAGCAAAGTGAAAGTACACAGTAATAGAGACCCCAAACCATTGTCTTATGTATATACATACATATTATGGCACATATATTTTGGAAACGTAGGCATGAATACATACCAACATTTATATATGTATATATAACACATTTGATTGAAGGTAAGTATGTGTATTGCTCGGAGGGGCCAATCACGAAAAAGACAGTTGATCAGCTGTGCGTGCTCCGTTTATTCATTTCGAATTTCTTAAATATATATGCTATACAATGTGACCAGTATATTTCCGCCTGCAAAGGAATGAGCACGTGTTTAATGTAATATTTTAACTAGACGCCCAATTTCAACACATTTTGTTTAATAAAAAAATGTAAGTACATGAACAAACTTTTTTTTTTAATTAGATCTTATTAAAATTGTGCCATAAAATTGTATTATTGTAAAATCTAATGAAAATATAATCTACTAGTAATTGGCGTGCGTACTTTTCAAAGAGCATAATAGCAGCAGTTGATCCAGTCTGCATCTTATATCAGGTAATTTTATAAAATTGAATTTATATCTTATCTTCTAAAGCGAGGAATAATTGTTTGTTTGCACAACGGATCTGGAAACTCCGTCCAAGGATTTTGGATTTTTTTATTTTATTTGGGGTTTTTGGCCACGAGGAATCGATTGGAGCTGGTCACCAGTCTGGGAAAATTCGTTTTCTGCGTCTTTTTCTTAAATTAAAAAGTAAAATTTCTCCATTTAAAATACACAGCACAGCTGATGCAAACGTTTTCAATGTCATTACAATAATCAGCTGTTTTCTTTTAAACTGTATTTTATTAGAGGTAAGATGTCACTACAATAATATACTGTTTTCTTTTAAATTGTATTACTAATTCAATCTGGTACAGTTTTAGACAACTTGTAAGTTTACATTTTATTCAATAAATGGTAATTTCTTACTCTATAATTAAATTATTTTTAAATGTGTAGTCATATATATTAACTGTTTTAATTTAGGGGTAGTTTTAAGGGTTAAAAAGCTTGAGAATTTGATAATCATTTCGAGAATGTGGAATAACATTTAAATCCTTTTCATTTCATCAAAAGAAATTTTTTAAAACAATTTTTATCAAGGGGTTGTTTTAAGGGTCGAAAGGGGGTTAAAAATTCGATAATTAAGATAGAGAACATAAAATATTATTTACTCTATACTTAAATCTTTTTATGTCATACCAAAGTAATTTTTTGTGATTTTTTCAATTTAGGGGTTGTTTGCAAGGGGTTGAAAATGATTTTAATATGAGGTAATTGTGTCAGAAAACACTTAACAATTTCACCCCTTAATATTAAACACGTTTTCTAGCGATAAAATGGCTCAATGTCAATTTTTCCATTAAGAGGTTTTTTACACCCCTTAAAAATAATAGGCGGAGCTCAGATCATTTTCACTTTTGAAGTTAAAGGTAAGATGAGCCTAATTCCAAAATTTCATGCAAATCGGTTCACAGTAAAAAAATTCGGAGGTAAGACCCTATTTTTCGCTTCAATGACTGCACTTAAAGTACGTGCTAGTTCCTGGTACCGTTTATTTACCATATTTTTTACAATTGCTATACGGACGTCTGTTAGGTTTAAATTTTTAACATTAAACAAAAACATTGCTACATATATACACAAACACACAAATATAACAAATTAATCAAGTAAACCTAATCAGCTCTATTATTAGAACACTAGATACAAATACTATTAAAATTATATGTATACACATTCACACAATTATAAAGTAACAAAATAAACAATTAATCGAATTAATATTTTCTGTATTAATATTAATTAATTTAATTTTGTAACACCCATTCATACAATCATCTAATAACAAAATAAATATTAAGAAAAAATGAACTATTGTTTGGCTCCATCTGTACCGCCATGAACAAATCTACGAAGAGTTAACCAATCCCTACCAATAATAAATTCCTCAAACTCGCGTTTAGACATCACCTTTCAATGGAAACATGACTTTATAAACTCTGCTAATATCGGACATTCTGCTATAAAGTGAAAAACATCTTTTACTCCCTATTACACATCGAAACATGAAATTTCCTTCTTGAACCCACGGTTTGTAATTTAAAAAATTAATTCTGCCCTACTCTTAAATATCCATTGTATTTTCCTTATTGTAAAATTATCATTAAAATATCCCTTTTTACCCAAAACATATTTCACAACACAAACATGGGTATACGGTAATTAATTTTTCGTCTGTCTGTACGCGTTTAAAAAAAAATTAATATCTAGAGAACGGTTTGACCGATTGAGTTCAAACTTGATATGAAGTTATACCTAAATGGTCTAAGAAAAATAACAGTCAAACCCGAATCGCCCCTTTAATTTTACATTTTAACAAAAAAATGCTCAAACGTTTTTAGCTTTTTTAATTATGTATTGGATGGTCTAACTGTTAACAATCGGATGAAAGATAAAGCGAAGTTACGTGTAATAATTGGTACGCTCAACCCGGCATCCTATACTAACACAAATATTGTATTTACGTATATTGTTATTATCTTTAACTGAACTATTATACTTCATCCGATTGTTTTGACAGTTACACCATCCGATAGAGAATTAAAATGACTACAAAAAATGTATCTTGACATTGTTTGTTAAATTGTGCGTTTTTTTTGGCCTATTCTCAATCAACACACGTTTGTTGAATGCACTTATATCCGTTACCACAGCAACCAACTAAGCAAATTTTGACTCAGTTAATTATTTTTCACAACCAATATTTTTTTATAAAGTAAGGAACAAAAAAAAATCAAATACAAAATAAAAATATTGTAATACAAACATCTGTTGCTACATATTATAAATAAAACAACTGGATTGGATCAAAAGCTTAAAACACATTTAGGTATGGCCTACACCGAACCAATACACTTTTCTTGGAAGCATTTACATTTACTATAATAGCTAACTTGGAAAATTTAGAATCATGTAATTATTCTTGACAACCAAAATTGTTTTTGGTTATTTTAACAAAATAAAAACAAACACAAAGAAAACACTAATGAAACAGGCTTACTATGTTAAAATTGAAACATCTGTTGTTACATAATTATTGTAAATAAAACAGCTGGTTTGGATCAAAAGCTTTTGGCCAGCAGTTTATTTCATTTTAAGTTAACAAAATAAAAACAAACACAAACAAAAATTAAACAAATAAAACAGCTGTTTGGATCGAAAACTGGGAAGGATAATTGTACGTTAGGCATATAATGAACAAAAACACGTTTCTTGAAAGCATTTAGATTTATTACCATATCAACCAAATTGGCAAATATAGAAACAGTTCATTATTCTTCACAAGGGACAGTTTTTTAGGTTAGGTAAAAGAAAACACAAACAACGAAATCGGCTTACTATATAGTACTATATAGTATATATAGTACTATATAGTATATATAGTACTGTATATACTATATAGCGAACAATTCAAACACACATCACTATTATAATTTACCAACTTTATTCTTTACTAGGTATATAATCAGTTTGATTTACTGCTTTACCATGTCATATTTTGGTTATATTTAATTATAACTTGAAATTTGACTTTCTTCTATATAAAACATAAAAAACCTCTGTCATAATCAATCGTTATTAACGTAAAAATATCGTAGTACGGTATACAATAATCTGTTTGCATTTGCTCGCTGGGTTTATTGAGCGAAGCGTGCAAGGGGTGGAGCCCTCTAGTAATATAAAAACATGTAACTTTTCATTGGTTTGAAGAAAAATCTGTTGTTTTTTAATAATGTGAACAATTTGTTGTGTACAGTTTGCTACGATTGTATTTAATAGTAACACAAAGGTATTCTTTTAGTAATTGTGTTCACCCAACAAATTGTATAAAATAAAAACCATATCACTAAACTAGGCCTATATTATCTGGATTAATCTTCCTGTCTCCCAACATGATATTCCTCCCCGAAATACCATCTAAAGACAATGGAATTGCATAGCATACGCCACTTCCTTCCTCCAGACTTCTCCTTTTCCTTCCATCCTAAGGAACTTCTACACTCCAAGGAAAACAAATGATCAAAGAAAATCCTGTTTTCTTTTTGTCGTAGAATTGAAAAACAAATATCTTTCTTAGGACAATTATTATTACATGCGTTGTGTCCATAAAACTCTATTAATACACCTCGAATGCTAGCGCAGTGGAGTTTTAAAGCGAAAAACGGTCCTTCCCCCTCCAATTGGATGTCAACTTCATCAACTGTGCGATTTCCGCCGCAAAATAGTTTAATGCGTTCAATCATTGACACGCTCCTCCATCGCACAGGGATTATCCGATTGTAATTAAACTTACATATTTCTTATCTAGAAGAATTGAGGATTCCAACGGAGTAAACAGCGTACAGATCAGTCAGTTAACAAATTTATCAAAATACAAAATTTAATCAGCCAAAAAAATCGGAACATGAAAAAGTTACTAAGCGTAAACTTTTTTTATTTTTTGGTTAGAAACAAACTTCAAGTGATAAAAATGTTGGAAATGAGTTCTTTAAAAACTTGTATTTAAAACCTTTTTATACGGTCTTTGGTTTTCTCACATTTAAAGCTAAACGCGCGCTTTCGTTTACCGTCGCCATCGCCACCGTCGCCATCGCCACCGTCGCCATCGCGTAAAGTTTGCCATATTCCTCATTTTGTTAACAGTGCTATAAATTACTTTGGTTTCAAAATGTTTTGTTCACATCCGATCACCTCCCCTGTTGATGATCGACATGAGTAAATAAAAAAATATAATAAAAAAGATTTGATATTTTTTCAAAATACGATTTAGCCCGGACTCAATCCACGAATCAAAATAAAGCATCAATAGGACTAAGGCAGAAATTAAATAAGTTAAATGTTATTTAATAACACGTAAGATGCCTATGTTTAATCTTATATTATAATAAAATATCATTTAAAATTTTGTTTTAAATTCATTTTGAATATTAACCTCTTCCCTGTGTCATTTTACATGCTATATGTTGGTTCCACTTGTGATTCATTTTATTAATTAAACACAGCGGCAATGAAACAAATATCTATTTCCAAAATAAAAACAAGAGTAGCTACATTAACCACTTCCTGCCTGTAAAATAATAATACGTCATAGTTCAGCTTGTTAATACAATCAAATTCATGTTATATAACAAAGCGTCGCGTCAGTTTACTGAAGTTGTGAAGACTGAACTGAGTAGTGCGAAAATTATGGTTGAGCGCGGGAAACGTTGTTACCATCTCTACAGCACAAATAAATAATTTATAAAAATAAATTTGGGATAAAAATTGTGGATCAACTAATTATCAACAACTTTTCCGCTGGAAGTTTCTTTTTAACCCAAAAACAAACGTTTACGCTTAGTGACTTTTCGTGACACACTTTTAAAATACTAAATATTTTTCATTACTACAAATCAAATAAATTACCAAACCACAAGAAGTGTATACTGTTAGATTCCGTAGTTCATGTAGATAAATAATATATAAATTGTATTCTAATTACATTACAAAAGCGTGTAAACGACAGGGCGCACAATGCTGAAATCCACTAAGCGGCCACGAGTGACTACCAAGGAGTGGGGGTAAAGACCGTTTTCTTGAACACAGCCCGAGCGTTCCAGGTGTAATAATAGAGTTCTATGGTTGTGTCTCAATGTAAAACAAACACCACTGGCTGGCTCATTATTAGCGAATTTCCGTAGGAATGATGAGCTTTTGCAGCGACTATAATCGTGAGACCTAATTTCGGTAGTAGTCAATGAGCACCGATCATGGTCCCCAGAACAAGTTTTTGGGTGTTGTTAAAAATTATAAATGTATGTGTGTTAGCACTCTATCGGCTGCATTTTACGGTCGATTTGGTCCAACAAAAAATCCAACAACAGGAAGCAATTTTTTATGAGCTGAAGTATTAGTTTTTTTATAATTTCGTACTAAAACTAAAATTTGTTGGTGTTTTATATAAAAAGATCAACGTAAGAGATGATTGTGCATATTTTGTTTTGTACACGACCTTATAGCCCGACTGGATCCCCCAAAATCGACCAAAACGTAAAATACCATAAGCGTAGGGCCTACTCGGTTCAAATCCACGAGGGGGGATTTTACCGTTGAGCAGCTTCTGTTACTAAGCAAGTTGATCCACTGCGAGCGAAGCGAAGAAGTCCAAAATTCTAGGCCTCAATGTGAGGTGCATACTAGCAAAGTGAGTTTACCGGTTTCCACTAATATATTTCGTACTGGCAGGCAGCTATGCAACGCCTTCGTGAATATACTAATTTCCCGAATAGTCGATTGAAACCCTGAAACATATAAACTTATGTTTTTGAATTAGCTCTACTCACGTCAGCGTTCGAGCAGCGTGTTCGAATTATTCTCACATTTTTAACGAAGCGAGAGGGGCTGAAATTAGGTACAGAACTTTGTTATGAGCTAATTAGGAAAATTAAAGCGAATTAAACTAACTTAACGCAGTAAACATTAAATTTCCAATCTTGATAAAGGATTTTACCCTTTCTATATTGTTGTCGTTTAACACAAGTGATATGAAGGAAGAGTGAAGTAATCGTAATTCCATTGATTTGATCCTACAAGGTGGAAATTGGATTAATAGACCTACCTACCGACAGAAAATATAAGTTACTCTTATTGCTCGTTGAATTAAATTTGGCAGGTTTTTAGGATGTACATATTAAGGCCATCATATTATACATATAATACATATTATACATAATGTACAACCCTCTTCATTTTTGCTACTGAAATTAAGATAACAAAACTTTGTATGTATATTATGTTGCATAACAGGACACTTGTTGTGACATGTATGAGCCTCTATGCAATTTGGGAGCTTGGAGGAACTGGGGTCAACATTTTCAAATGTAAAGGTAGGTCATGTAATACACTAATATACGACTTACACTAATGACCAAAGGTACTTTTTAGAACTCCAATTATTTATAACAATGTAAGAACAATTTAGGGGAAATGTTATTTAATAACAATTTAGAAAAAATATAACAAAAATTAAGGGGAAATGTAATTTACTAACAATTTAGAACAATGTAAAAACAATTTAATTGAAATGTTATTTATTTACTATCAATTTAGAACAATGTAAGAACAATTTAGGGGAAATGTTATTTATGTACTATCAATTTAGAACAATGTAAGATCAATTTAGGGGAAATGTTATTACTAACAATATATAACAATGTAAAAATAATTTAGGGGAAATGTTATTTACTAACAATTTAGAACAATGTAAGAATAATTTAGGGGAAATGTTATTTATTTACTATCAATAAAGAACAATTTAAGAACAATTTAGGGGAAATGTTATTTACCAACAATTTAGAACAATGAAAGAACAATTTAGGGGAAATGTTATTTATTTACTAAAAATTTAGAACAATGTAACAACAATTTAGGGGAAATCTTATTACTAACAATTTATAACAATGTAAGAACAATTTAGGAGAAATGTTATTTACTATCAATTTAGAACAATGACAGAACAATTTAGGGGAAATATTATTTACTAACAATTTATAACTATCTAAGAAAAATTTAGTGGAAATGTTATTTACTAACAATTTATAACAATATAAGAACAATGTAGGGGACATTTTATTTACTAACAATTTAGAACAATGAAAGAACAATTTAGGGGAAATGTTATTTACTGACAATCTAGAATAATGTAAAAACAATTTAGGGGAAATGTTATTTACTGACAATTTAGAACAATGTAAGAACAATTTAGGGGAAATGTTATTTACTGACAATTTAGAACAATGAAAGAACAATTTAGGGGAAATGTTATTTACTAACAATTTAGAACAATGTAAGAATAATTTAGGGGAAATGTTAGTAAATTGAAAGGATAAAATAGATAAGATGCAAAAAGTGGTGTTTATAAACTGACATGTAACAATTTGTAATGCAGCTTATGTAGGCCAAACAGGTCGCAGTTTTAAATGTAGGTTAAGTGAACAGAAAAGAAGTGGGCGGTTGGGTCACAATGAATCTAGTTTTTCCATTAATTAAAAAATTAATTTAGAGACAGATTTTTTTCAATAATGTTATTTTAAGATTCTTTATGTTAATGAAAAAAGTAGGAAATAAAATTCATTAGGAATGTTAAAATTAAGAGATTATTTTATAAAGACAACAACCTTTAATTAAATTATCAGGTAGAAACCATTGTCTTCCATAAGACCATGGGTCTCCCACCACACCATTTCCCTTAACTTTTGTTTATCATCCAAGTAACTGATCTCTGTTGTAATATGTGTATGCCTTTTCTGAATTTTCCCTAATCTTCTTCCATCTGCCTTGTAAATACCGTCCCTGGCGAAACCAAGGTCGGTAAAACTCAATAAATTTTGTATAATTTACTAAAAATTGTATTAGTTTTTTTTCATTAATACACCATTGTAAAGCTTATGAAGAGAGAAACAAAATATTATCTTTCTTCGTTTCAAAGTACTGGACAATCAAAGTTCTGGAAAATAATATTTGTATTATAACATCAAAGCAGGTTATTAATTTGTTAGTAGGCCTATTAGGAATAAGTAGGTATTTTACAAACTGAAACTGTACATAAATGTAGTACGGTAATACTAATTAATATATTTCAGTTTCAATGTGTACTTGAAAAACTTTGGAAAATAATGTTTATGTAAATGGTACCAGGAATACAACCCTTGATCTTTTTTCCTGAACTTTGATTGTTTATTATTTTGAAACGGTCAAGATACTAAGATCTAGTTTGCACAATTCTGTTTCTCTTTTATAAGGTTTACAATTATGTATTACATGACCTTGAAATTGTCAAACCATTTCCTTCCACGAAAGCAACCAGAAATCATAGAGAGTGATACTTGTGAAAACATTTCTTGTTATAAATCACAAGATGTTGCAGCTAGAACATGCGGCCACGGGTTATTGACTGCTTTGCTTCGCTCGCAGAGGAGATTGCATCCTGGTCGTCAGCCTCGTAAAAGAGGCTGCCCCACTGTGAAATCTCCATCGTGGATTTGAACAAAGTACTTTTATGGTATTTTACGTTTTGATCGGGTTTTGTGAAACCAGACGAGGTATAAGGTTGTGTAAAAAATAAAATGTGCAGAATAATCTTCTGTATTTACTTGTTTAGATACAACCCCAAAAACGTTTTCTTCTAGCACGAAAAATCTATAAAAAATAAATTCTCGTCTAAAAGGTTTTTCCGATTGTGAGATTTGTTTTCGCTAACGAACTCGTCCGAGACACGTAGAATAGCAACGTGTGTACCAAATTTGGACCAAATCGGACTTAAAATGCGACAGTTAGAGTGCAAAATTAAATCTATATATATAATAGCCAAACCCCAATCACTCACTGACTCATCACGATTTCTTAAAAACTACTGAACGGATTTGAACGAAATTTGGTATGTAGCTTCTTCTAGAGCCATATGTGATCACTAAGAAGGGTTTTTAAAAAATGCGAAATTTTAGGAGGGGTTTGGGGTCGTCAAAGTTACTAAATCACGATTTCTCTAAAACTACTGAACGGATTGGAATGAAATTTGGTACGTAGCTTCTTCTAGGTCCGTAAGTGCTAGCTAATAAAGGGTTTAAAAAAAATATCAATTTTAGGGGGGTTTGGTGGGTCCTAGTTACTAAAAAAAAACCCACCAAACGGATTGGAATTAAATTTGGTATGTAGCTTCCTCTAGGGCCCTAGATGCTCGCTAAGAAAGGTTTTAAAAAAATCTAAATTTTAGTGGGGTTTGGGGGTTCAAAGTTACTAAAAAATCCACCGTATGGATTGGAATGAAATTTGGTATGTAGTTTCCTCTAGGGCCCAAAGGTTTTCAACAAATTTTTAATTTTAGGGGGTGTTTTGGGGGTGTGGGGTCAAAGTTACTAAAAATCCCCATAAGAAATACATAGTGTAATATATTTATTGATAATTTTTTTTTGTTAATAACATTTAACTTTGATTTGTCTATCCATGCAAAGCCGGATCGGGCCAGCTAGTATACATATAAATATAAAATTTTTAATGACAACCCCAAAACGTGTTCCCTAGATCGTTGCTCATTGACTACTCCTGACCTTGTGCCTCACCATACATCTCTCATATGGAAAATCACTAACAAGATGGTGCAATCACTAACCAGAGTCAATTACGAGAGCCTTTGTAATCTATAGGGCTGAAGTAATTGATTGTTGTATATTGCTAGTATTAAATAACCGGTATTATCTCAAATATGGAGCAGAACTGTATGCTCAAGTCCGATAAACATTGCCAACCTGTATTAAATACAGGATTTAATTATAAGAGTATAAGAGGACGTTTTTATTTTACACCAGCAGAATATATTGAAAATATTAGTTTTTACTATTAAATGCACAATAAAGTATATTTTAAAGGGCGAACACGGATTTGGCCACAGACCAAGACCACTGGAAAGGGTAGTTATTGGAATAATAAATATGCTTTGACCCCGTCCCTGATTACCTGGACCAACTTGGCAGCGGCCAAATACGTCCATCTAAATGTGACGAATTTTTATTTTTGAATAACACCCGATTATCTAATTACGAACACCCGAGGGACCATGTAGATTATTTAACACGATCAAAGTGTAATCGTAAAATTGGGATAGCATAATATTGACGAGCAACAGAACAAGTATTAGTTAATTTTACCTTTCAGGCTACAAACAATGGAAAATCTAATTTTATTTAGTATTACTAAATTATTAGAGTCGTTCAAATTCCAATTATTAACGGATTTCCATGGGAAAGATAAGTTACTGCAGTTGCCATTATGATGAGATTGATGGTCGGGAGTGGTCAGAGGGGCACCGTTCATGGTCCTCAGAACACGTTTTGGGGTGACATTAAAAATTATAAATTACACATGTGTTCGCACTCTGACGGAATCATTTTACGTCCGATTTGGTCCAAATTTGGTTCACATAACATTCGTTTAATTCGCTAGCACAAGTTTGTTTGCCAAACAAATCCAACAAGTGGAAGCACGTTTGCTGACCGGAAGTTAATTTTTACCGTAGATTTATCGTTCTAGAACGAAACTTTTTTGAGTTTTTTTTTAGGAAATTACTATGCACATTTTGTTTTTTAGACGACCTTACAACCCGTCTGGTTCTCCCGAAATCCACCAAAACGTAAAACACCATAAAAGTACCAATATCAAACACAAACGTCGGTTTTGCCGAGAGGAAGGTTCTCATTGGAGGCAGCAAAGTCGAGTTACAAACTGAAAGAGGATAACCTAACCTTACACCCCAACTTAAAGTAACCTAACCTGTTACCTATCCCAACATAATTTAACCTAACCATACCTTACATCCTAATTTAATGTAACAGAACCTGTCAACCTATTCTAACATACTTTAGCCTAACCTAACAATCCAATTTAATGTAACCTTACCTGTCAAACTATCAAAACATAATTTAACCTAACCAACCCTTACATCATAACTTAATGTAACCTAACCTGTCACCTATCCCTTCATAATTTAACCTAACGAAACCTTACACCCCAATTTAATGTAACCTAACCTGTTATCTATCCTAACATAATTTAACCTAACCAAACCTTACATCCCAACTTAATGTCACCTATCCCATCATAATTTAACCTAACCAAACCTTACATCCCAACATAATGTAACCTAAACTGTTACCTATCCCAACATAATTTAACTTAACCAAACCTTACATTCCAACTTAATGTAACCGAACCAGTCAACCCATCCCAACATAATTTAACCTAACCAAACCTTACATCCCAATTTAATGTAACAGAACCTGTCAACATATCCCAACATAATTTAACCTAACCTAACAACTAAATTGTATCTAAAATAACCTGTCAAACTATCAAAATATAATTTAACCTAACCAAACATTACATACCAAATAATGTAACCTAACATGACTACCTATCCCATCATAATTTAACATAACCTAACCTAACAAACGAACTAAATGTAACCTAACTTGTCAAACTATACCAACAAATTTAAACTTGCATCCCAATTAAAGAACCTAACCTGTCAAACTATTCCAACATAATTTAACAGAACCTTACAACCCAACTTAATTTTACCTAACCTGTCAACCTATTTCAACATAATGCAACCTAACCAACAACCCAACTTAATGTAACTGAACCTGTCAACCTATTCGAACATAATGTAACCTAACCTAACAACCCAAACTTAATGCAACCTAACTTGTCAACCTATTCCAACATAGTTTAACCTAATCTAAAATCCCAACTTAAAGTAACCTAACCTGTCAACCTATCCCAACATAATTTAACCTAAAATAATAACCCAAATTAATGTAACTAACCTGTCAACCTATTCCAACATAATTTAACATAATCTTACATCACAAACTAACCTAACATTATCCTTAACCTGACTTAAAGTATCCTAACCCGACAACCTAACCCAACCAAATTTAACCTTACATCATAACTTAAAGTAATCTAACCTGTAGCCTACCCTAAGATAATTTAACCCAACTTTACTTACCAGCTTAATCTTACTGCTCAACTTAAACTAACACAAATTGTTTATTTAACCTTCCAACCTACTTCCCTTTCTTAGCAACTCAGCTAATGCTTAGATCCTAACAAATGCAATTTCAACCAAACAATAAATTTAATTACTCTATTCAACTTCAATGAAAATTTAAGTTTTGCTTTAAAACATTCGTAGTTTTAATTTACTTTAGAAATTTTACCTCAAATTCGGAATAAAATTAAAGCTAAGTCAGTATTTAACAAAGAACTTTTTTCCGCGAGTGACCTAAATGTCGTTTTACACACTTCCCCTTCTAGAACTAGTTTATATCGGCTTAATTAAACGATTACTGCTTTTCTGGTATTGAAAGAGGAATTTATTTAGTTTGCCAGAAAAGTTTGTTCCTACAGTTTTATATAACTTGGCAATATTAGTTGGAATGAATGAAACTAATTAAAAAATACAGGGCACTCATCAGTGAAGATATGATAAGACTTTGGGAGCTAGTTTAGGTTCAGAAGCTTTTAGCTCCCTTATATTCGCCATTTATGTACAAATAAATTAAACATTATAATTATTACTAAAATGGATGAGATATTTGTTTCAAATTTGGTAAATGCATTGTCGTCGATATAAGTGTCAGGGTTGCCTTAGACAGTGGGAAACCTAACCTAACTCAACAAAACTTAACTAAACCTAGACATATAAATACAATGTATATGCCTGTCTGTGATTTCGAAATAAATACTGTTTTGTAAGCTCGTATCTATGGCCAAAAGCACAATAATTGTATGTCGATAAATGTATACTTTCGGAAAACGCAAAAAGTAGACTTCTAACTTATGGGGTACAATTTCTAAAACCTTCTAAATACTCAACACGCTTATAAATGTATGCATTAGATAGTATTTTGTTACACAACAAAACACTTTTAAGCTAATTTGTATTAGTTCTGTCTATTTTAATGAAATAATTTACAACAAGGGACACACTATGTTTAATTTAAGCTACTTTTTATCCCAGAAATGTTTACGGTTCCTATTTTAAAATGGAAAATTGATGTCCAAGTAAGGGGTTTCGCTGTCGGACGTGACCATTTTAAATAAAACAACTTTAAATTGGACCAAAAGCTTAACATTTGCACAAGATCGTCGTTTAACATTCACTGCACAACATTCACTGTATACGCTCGTTTAACAGTTAAATATATATCAAAACATTATGCAATAATGTGAAATGTACTCATATATGTTACATACATCTCAAAACCCGATTTCTAAGATGTATGTTCGTTAGGGAGCTGTTATAAGTAACAAACGGGCGGAAAATGGGATTTTTAGCGTTCATTGGATAATAATATATTTGGTCCTACAAGGGCTACATAGATTGATTTGGGTGAAACTCACTTTGCGTTTTTGGGATATGGTACTTGTAAACTTATTTCCCAACTTAACCCAATGTTTCAACTAACTTAACTTTACCCAAAATCAAACCTTACTTTCCAACTCAACCCAATATTTCAACGAACTTAACCTAACCCAAATCAATCCGACCTTACCTAAGCTTACATCTCAATTAAACCTTATTCATAAATTTAAATTAAACTACCTCTCAGTCTAACCTCCTAACCTATTTCCTATTCTTATACAATTTAAATGATAAAATCCAAAGTTAACGACAATTCCAACCTAATAATAAAATTAACGACTTTTTCGACTTTCGTGACAATTTACCGAGTGTAAAACTTTTCCAGTAAAATATTCATAGTTTTATTTTCTTTCAGTAATTTTTATCTTTAGTTCAGAATGAAATTAAAACAAGGACAGTATTGAACAAAGAACTTTTTACCGCGGGTGACCTAAATGTGGTTTTATATATTTCCTCTTCTGGAACTAGTTTATATTTAATTAAAAGTATTAGTATTAAAATACTTTTTCAGTATTTTACAATGCATTTATTTAATTTAACAGCGTTTCTTTAACCCTTAACTACTACGGAACGTCTGTCAGACCTCGCGGGAATTTTTATTTCCCGTTTCTTCCTCAAAATGCAACTCTGACGCTTGCCCTAGAACCTTCCTGGCCTACTTTGGTCAGTTATGAGCCGGTACCGTGTAAACAAAGTGATATTCTTTCCTGAGTTATTTAGTGATCACGGTACGAGAGACGTTCCGTAGTAGTTACGTTAGTGTTTAAGCGGTCAGTGAGACGTTCCGTAGTAGTTGTGTGATTTTTTGGACTTCATTTGTACTAAGAAATTAAGTTTAAAATTGTGTATACTCTTTTTATATTGTTGAATTATTGCGTGATTTATTATTTATGGACTACATTTTTATTTGGAGATTTATTGGTGATTTTTTTAGACTGTGATTTTAAATTTATTTTTCTTCTTAAGTTAAAATTTTAATTTTTATGATGGATAAATACCAAGATTTATTAAATAATTTGTATGGACCATCCAGTAGTGCTGGTTTTCGAAGAAGGCATGTTTTCGCAGTAGCTCAAGCTCAAGATAATTTAATGAAAATTTGACTGATTTAGTCAACGAAATTTTCGAATGTGAAATTGATAACGGTATTGTAGACGATAGTCATATTGACCCGGATTATATTGAAGAAAGTGAACAAAGTGTTGAATCTCCAGTCATAAGAGATGATGAGTTATGCAAAAGTAAAGATAGTTCTGATAGTATGAACTCAAATGAAATGGTTGAAAATGAAGATGATTTAGTTGATATAGTTGCAACTGACGCTCCAAAGCCTGGAAAGAGTAAAGATTGTTCCCCTTATAGTTCCTACAGCAAAGATCCTGAAATAAATTTACTTTTAAAGAAACAATCTCGTAATACCTTGGAACAAAACAGTTCTAAATATCCCAACCGTTGTCTGAATCAACCCTTGGACACTTCTAATCAAACACAAAATATTCTTGAGAATGTGGAAGTACCTACTAATACATGGCATAAGAGGCGAAGGACTGTATTACTACGGAAGACAAACAAATGAAATTTTCTTAAAGAAATTGTTAGTAAGTAGAAGGAAAACGTTTTCTTTTAGACTATATTGTGTGTTTCTCTAATGTAAGTACAATGAATTTATACTTTATGACTACAACAAAATTAAAAAGAGTAATCGCTAAAGTCGAAATTAGTTTTTTACATTCAACAGTTTTTCACATATTATATTATTATTATTTTACCCAAAAAAATGTTTTTGTTATAACTTACAATTATTTGTTAGTATCTTTTATTAAAATTTAAATATTTGTCAAATAAAGTTATGTTTTGAATATTGTACACGATTTATTTTCAATCCTGTATGCTGGCTACAAAAATGTTAATAAACAAACTGTTAGTAGCCCAGTCGGTGTAGGTTACAACCACCAGTAATTTGCAATTCGGCTGATTTTTTTTATAAGTACCTTAAAGTATGCAGATTAATATAAAAAAAAACGTTTACCAGTCTATCGATTTTCCAAAGTCGAAATAAAATCGATTAGCATTATGTATTTATTTCGATTATGTAATCGATTTATCGATTATGTATTTATTTTGTCCGAGCAATGGTTTGTCTGGAAAAAATTCGATAACGCAGGTATGTATTTTGCAGTAGGGGAAATCACTAAAAGGGGATATCTCATTCTAAATTGGCTGAATTTTAATATATGGAATTTTTTCCAGACAAACCATTGCTCGGACGAAATAAATAGATATGACCTTGTTTATTGAAAAATAATTCCCCTAACGGTGGTATTTTTTTATTTTTATTTATCTTCATCCCAGCTTGAAATATTAAGGAATATCGAAAAAAATGTTAATCGATTTTTTTTTCGACTTTGGGAAATCGATAGACTGGTAAACTTTTTTTTATGTTAATCTAGATAGGCCTACTTTAATGTACTTATAAAAAAACAATCAGCCGTAAATTACTGGAACTTTTGGTCTAAAATTACCCCTACCGACTGGCCTATAGTACAAGTTTGATTGTTTGAAATTAGATTATGGTGTTATAAGTAGGCCTATATTATTTACATCAGCTTCAGGAAAATAACTTCTTTTACCTCAAATTCAAAAGATTTAAACATTAAAGAAATATTTATCTAAAACTAACATTTTATTTACATACTCAAAAAAAAACAAAATAAATCTATGTAAATTAAAAAAAATTAAATTTTGATTTTGCTTTTGTACAGAAATTAGACATAGAAACCATATGCAACAGCAAATTTACGTTAATATGAATATTTAACATTTTTATATATTTTTTTAAAGGAGTCTCTTGGGCCCCTCCGTAGTAGTTATGTGACTTTTTACGTTCGTAGTAGCTGAGGGTTAAATATTTGTATAACTTAAATTTGCTATATTGGTGTGACTAAGGAATTTGTAGAAATACATGATGTTGTACGAAGGTATTTCCAGACTTTGAGAGTTCATTGTACATGTACAAGTCATGTAAACATTGTTTCGAGCAGTTAATATAGGTCACGAATATCATATCTTTTGTTTTAAAAATCACTATAGATGAAAGAATATATAATTTATTGGCTTCAAATATGGTACATGCATTACTATCAATGTTAAGTTTAAAAATTTAAAATTTATAATACATAATTTGGACTTTTTTATACTTCAGATTCCATGAAAACTGATACCTCTAAACAAATAATTATAGTGTGAGAAATTAAGTTTAATTATTTTAATTTCCTATATTTATTTATTTTAGACTACCCTCCCGGTTTTTACTAAATCTGTCTACTCACGAAGGCGCTGAATACCATAACTGTACGAAATATTTAAGTAGAATTTGTTTGCACCTCAGCCTCCAGCCCCGTTCGTTCCGATCGGAAAAAACCTTGTGCCGACGGATTTGGATTGAATCGCTTCGCTCGCAGAGGGCTTGCATCCCGGCCGTCGGCCTCGGACCAGAAGCTGAAAACATGTGGATTTGAAATTTGAAACGGGTACTGTTATGGTATTATACGTTTTGATTGATTTTGGGGAAACCAGACGAGCTATAAGATCGTGTGAAATTACAAAATGTGCAGAATAGTATCCTATTGTTTTAGATAAAACACAAAAAAGTTTCGTTCTAGTACGAAAAAATCTTAACAAATTTTTACTTCTGGTAAAAAAACGTAGTTCCAGTTGTTAGATGTTTTTTCCAACGAACTCGTACGAGCTCCTTAGAAAACCAACGTGTGTACCAAATTTGGACCAAATCAGAAGTAAAATGCGGGCTTTAGAGTGCAAACACATATGCGCATATATAAAACACCACAAAACGTGTCCTAGTTACTATGATCGGTGATAATTGTCCATTCCGGACCTTTATATTTCCCCATAAGAGTCACTGTAATAACTCATGTTGCCTATGGAGTTTCACTAAGTCTTGTGTGAGTGGTGTTTTCTATTTCTTATCTATGGTTATGGCAATGTCGCATATTCTACTACTCGGTTAGTTTTAAACTGTTATCGACTCCTAAAAGCGAGTGTACGTCCGTACGTATGTGAGTAACTATAATATAACGGCTGATTTCATCCTTCATCTGCAATACTTAAACAAAACCTAGCTTAGATTATATATACTTTGGGGTTATGTTTACAACTTCAATCATCTATACTAATATTATAAAAACATAGTTTGTTTGTTAGGGGTAATCTCTGGAACTACTCAACCGATTGAAAGAATAGTTTTACTAATAAAAAGCTACACTATCCCTCAAGAACATAAGCTATAATTCGTTTTGATTAAAACATGTTTTATTTCAATATTTGTAAATTTAGTCGGAAAAAATCTTAGGTTAGGCCTACATTGATAAACCGTCATATTGCTTGAAGGTATATATTTACATTCATTACCATAGCAACCGATTTCCATTAAAAGCTGATTTCAAACTGTGATGCTATAATTTCTAGGTTAGGTTTTTATTAAAGTTTAAATCTGAGCCTTGCTGGTCCTTTTGACCTTTATTATAACTGCTGTTATAAAATATACGAAGCAATTTGATTTGAACATTTAACATTATTTACCATCTTAGCTTTGGGGTTATTATTAATCCTACGCCTTTATTATAAAGAAAACGTAACATGATTATGTGTATGGATGTTCCAACGGGGTTGGCGTGCGGAGCACGCAGTGATTTTCTCTAGTCAGTAATATAATGAAGAATAGATTTTTTAGATATGAGTTATAAAACTAATATAGGCTGTAATACGTTGTAATAAGATTTGTTTTAAGGTTACAAAATTATTTATAAATACAAGCTTTTATCATCACTACATTCATTTATGCAAATTTAAAGAAAAGGTACAATTTCGTTTAACAATAGAAACATTAGTACACCTTCGTATAACATACAACCATATTCGATTATTAATTTCTTCATTATAATATTAATAACATCTAAATCATTATTTGATATATCAATATAAAATAAATTTCATTAAAATATTATAGTTTTATCTTTATTTTTATTTATATAATATTTTAAGTACAAAATCTTAACAAATAGGCCTACAGTTTTATAATTCTTATAATTAATTGTACACATTTACCAGTTAAAAATTATCTCAGCTTAGTAATGTAGGCCTAGATAAAGTTTGTTTTTTTAAATACAGTACTATTTTTTTAAATGATCTATTTCTGATGTGCATCTAATTAATCTGCCTGTGATTTTTCGCGGGAGCTTACTAGTGTGACAATGAAATACAAGTACTGTTGTAATGAAGCCGATCACATGCACACAGTAGCGTACTTGTACCACTAACCAATACGTACTGTGGTTTGGTAATTTGAGGTGTAGAGCTGCAAGTACAGGCTGGCTCGTAAATATTGATACCTCTGTTACGTAAGTGCGGTCTACTAATCTGGGGGAAACACTCTCATTAATTTTAGCTCGGCTTGTCCTGGGATGGTACAAATGCAATGGGTTTTGCCAAGTTCAGCTTTCAGACAATCCTAAATTTTGAATCTGTAAAAAAATTTCGTTACAAAAAGAAGAGATATACAGTTCAACTTTGACTTATGCTTTTTTAAAGTAATGGTTAACAAATGTACCAAAAGCAATACATAACAATGACAATAATTTATTGCTTCTGACAATAATTTTACTAAATTTTAGTAAATTCCTGGTTACGCGATATGCAACTTTGTACGGCAGTTCATCACTACTCGTTTCTGGAATAGGTTCCCATCTTCAGGTTTTTTAAATAAACTTCACTCTCATGAGAGCACGTCAAATATAAAGTTATAAGAGATCCACACACACAGGGTGTCCCCGAACCCTCTACTGACCTATTCAGGTATTATTCCTGGACCAAAGACCAAACAAAAAATATGATGTTAAGAATTTCCAAAACTCAACCGTTACCCGTTCAGCCGCCATTTAGTTTTTTTCACATAACAGATTTTAATTGGAGAACGACTCTTTGTAATAATTAAAATTTGGTACATAGCTTTATGACCCAAAGACCTAAGTCCAGGAAAAGTTTATTTTTTACAATGTTTATTTTCACTGCTGTTTGAAAACTAAAAAATTAATTACTTACAAACCGTATATTTTTACAAACACTTCCATGACTCCTTTTTTGTAGCCCTTTTGATCCCCTATCGGATGGTGTAGCTGTCAAAATAATCGGATGAAGGATAATAGTTATGTTATGTGTAATAATTAGTTTGTTCAACCCGGCATCCTATACCAACACAGTAAATACTACAATATCGTATGTACATGTGCTGTCATTTTATTTAACTTAGATATTATCTTTCATCCGATTGACCGTTACACCATCCGATAGGGAATCAAATTGTTCATTGTAGATTGCACCATTTTGTTGCGTGTTAGCTTGACACATTTTGTATTCTTCTAATGCGTTCATTTGTCGATCTCTGTTACAAAAATGCAGAGGGATAAATCTGTCCTTGGATTTCCTGCCAGTTTGCCCAATTTAAAACTTATCAAAATCGCCTTCACTTTAGCAACGTTCAATGCTTTGAGTAGATTTTGGTTCCAGCAATTGCTATTGATAGTTCGGAAATATATGCTTCTTAGTTGGGCGATAAGTTAGTGTATTACGCGGAGATGAATTTCAACGGTTTTGTTTTGATGTCTCTACTTCTGTTTAAGTGATTGGGAAGTAATTTATCAGCTATTGTTGTGCTACATCCATTTTTGTTTTCTGTTTATTTTATATAATCTTCAATATAGTCGGGATCATGCATGGACAATAGGCATGGTTACTAACTGTAAATAATTTTACATTTATTTGTACACAAAATCTATACTTGTAAAAGCCAAATACCATTGACTCATCACAGTTTCTCCAAAACCACGAGGCCTACAAACATGAAATTTGGCACTAATACTCTTTACAGGCTCTAGACGCGCACTAAGAAAGGGTTTCCGAAAATTCGAAATTTTAGGGGGGTTTTGGGGGGTCAAAGTTACTAAATCACGATTTATCAAAACCTACCGAACGGATTGGAATGAAATTTGGTATTTAGCTTCCTCTAGGGCCCTAGGTACTCGATAAGGAAGGGTTTTAAAAAAATCTAAATTTTAGGGGAGGTTTGGGGGGGTCAAAGTTACTAAAAATCCCCATAAGAAATACATAGTGTAATATATTTATTGATGTAATTTTTATTATTATTTTTTTTTTTTTTTGTTAATATACATTTAACTTTGATTTATCTATCCGTGCAAAGCCGGATCGGGCCAGCTAGTACTTAAATAAAAGAAAATAATATTCAATCATCCCGAGGTTAGAAACCTGTTAGGATTTAAAAAAAATAATTAAACAAAAATCACTTAAATACTCTCGAATTAAGAATCCAGCAACCAGCCGAACCCCTCCAAATCTTAACACATTCCAGCATTCTTTCTATGAATTCAGTTTTGGATTCAGTTTTGGCTGTGTGAACTGTGTGGTGTGTGGGCTATTTCAGTTTTCTCCTCAGTTCTGTTTTCAGTCCTCTCAGTTTTTCGTGCAGTACATTCACAGTACATGCGTCAATGAAATTTAGAAGTTGTTCTTTTTTCGCCATAACGGTGACAACAGAAGAGTAAGTAATACAGTAAAGAGGTGACGTGCGTGACTAAAAACGACCTAGACAAGACTGTGCAAACTGTTCGAGCTAACTGCTCAGTTTATCGGTGCAAAGTAGAACCTCTCGCGTAGGCCAAAAGCATGCGTACAAATCTGACAGAACTGCGTAGTTTCTTGTTTATCGTTCAGACCTGACGTCAGACATGATAAACTGCCCAGTTAAACTGATTCAGTTCTGAACATTTATGTTGTTTATTATCACTATTCAAAGGTGCAGAGTAAATAATGTCGGATTCAAACCTTATTTTTCGTTTATTATATTAATTTTGCTGTTTTGCCTTTTATTTAATTTCGCTAAGCATAATCCGGATAAGAGACACTCGTATGATACGATTGATAGCACCACGAATACCTTAAAAAGAGATGACAAAGAATATAATGTGAACGCTTGGGAGTGATTTCATATTTTTATTGAAATGTAAACCAGAAAATTTTAGTTTTTTTTTTTACTTTAAAAAATAACATATTTGCCTCTTGTAAGCGTCTGTAAATTTAACAGTTTTGAGATATTTAACGATACAAATTTTAAACAAGGAAGTTTGAAAATAATATATTTACATCGAGGTGGTTTAAATTGTTTTCCTTTTTGTACTGTAAATAGGTATTTATACATTTTTAGGTTTTGTATTTGTATGTACTTGTTTTCAAGATAAATTATGATTTCTCATTTGTTAATGTAATTTTAAATTATGTATTATTTTGATTTTGTTAATGTACAAAAGGAACAGCACTAAATTTTCATTTCATTTCATTTAGAAGTAAGGTTAGGTAAGTTTAGATTGATTTGGGTTGGGTTAAGTTTGTTGAAAGATTTAGTTAAATGGGGAAGTAAGGTTAGGTAAGGTCGGATAGATTTGGGTTAGGTTAAGTTAGTTGAACGATTTTGCTAAGTGGGGAAGTAAGGTTAGGTAATGTCAGATTTATTTGGGTTGGGTTAAGCTTGTTGAAATATTGTATTAAACGGGGAAGTATGGTTAGGTAAGGTCAGATAGATTTGGGTTTGGTTAAGTTTTTTGAAGGATTGGGCTAAGTGGGGAATTAAGGTTGAATGAATATATAGATAATTGTGGCACCGATGCAACAGCAAGTATTATAAGTAGTAACTCTGGTAGAGAGATTTCAATAGTTCAAATCAATCGCATTGCAAGATAATTATTGGTGAAAATTTATTCATAAAAAGTTTTGAATTTTGCAAGCATTTTGATTTCTTCACCAACGACATTTTTAAGGAAAATTAGTATATGGGAGTATGAATATTTTTAAAGGAGACATTATTTTATACTTTTCAGTATATTTTGAAAACGTGTTAAAAAAATGTTGTATTTAAATATTTATTGCGACTTAATTCCAACACTCCAAGCTTCTGTGTGAAGTCCTATAACATTAACTCGCACAAAGTTCCACGTTAATCACATATCATTTCCGCCACCAAATATCCAAACTGTCGTCACGACCAAAGTTATCCAACTCTGCTAAACTGTTTTCCCATTTCCAACTCCTGCACGTCAATAGTTTTGAATTATTCATAGGGGATGTTTTACCGGAGCAGGGGTAAGTGAGAGACAGAATGTTTGAAAAGTTGTCACTCGGGGGTAGAGTTCTCCGTGTTCAGTGCTCAGGTATACTGTACCTTCTTAAAATATGTATACGAGGCATTCTGGAAGTGAAAGGAGAAGCTACTGAAATAGATAAGGATCAAAATAAGGAATAAACTGTTTAGGTGCACTTTTCTAAGAAAATTTTTGAAGTGTAAACTTCCTAGTACTTTTTGGATGAGGTAGTAAAATACACGAATTCGCGATTCGCATCACTTAAAGTGAGACGCTTTGCGGTTTAAATTTCGCCGGTTATTTCTTCTTCTTAATTTATTTGCACACGCATTAATATAAACCAGACGTTTAACGCAACAGCTGATCGTAAAAGAAATCGACGTAATAAAATCGGCAGTGGTAAATTCAAAGGCTTAAACTCAAAGCCGTATGGGTTTAGTCACGTACCTCTGCCGATGAAATGGGCATTGTGATTAATAATTTTGTAAGTTGTGTTAAATTAGTGCACTTGACGGCACCACTAAAACGGACATCGTGCTTTCTCATTTGCTTTAAATCATGTTTAAAATTGCTAACTTGGCATCTATGGTAAAGAATGTAAACGCATTAAAGAAACGTGGTTGGTTCAGTATATGCATAACCTAAAATTAGACTTTAAACTTTGAATACAAATTAGCTGCTTAAATTTAATAACTAATCAAAAATATTAAAATTATAATTACGTAGTCATTTCTCGAAGATTTTCAAGAAACCTGCGTTGGTTCAGTATAGCTCGAACCTAAAATTGGGGTTTCAACTATTGTTTGACTACAAACAATAATGTTTATGTTATTGTACTTTCTCACTATACTATAGTATAGAGAAAGTATAGTGATCGCAAAAAAATCGATGTTGAGATTTTTGTGGAAATATCCATTTTGGGACCCCCTGAGTCCAAAAAAGTGTTTTTTACAAAATGTCTTTCTGTATGTCTGTATGTATACAAAGCTAGAGCGAAAACTATTCCATCGATTTCAAACAAATTTGCACCAGACATGAAATGTAGGCCTGTATAGATGTACGAAAAACGGGTTTGAAAATTTTTGAAAAACAACTCCCTTTTTGGCCAAAAAACCCCCAAAAAATCAGTTATTATTTTTTTTACGGTTCCAACGATTTTGATCAAATTTTTCTTTTTTGTAGCCTTAAATGTACCCTACCATATTCAGAAAACAGTATCTTTCTAAAAATTCTTGTTTAGCTAATAATAATAATAATAACTATTTTTGGGGGCTTTTTGGCCAAAAAGGGGGTTGTTTTTCAAAAAATTTCAAAACCTTTTTTCGTGCATCTATACAGGCCTAATAGACGTGTTTTGTGCAAATTTGTTCGAAATCGATCGAATAGTTTTCTCTCTAGCTAATAATAAAAATATTTATTAGTTAATCTCCTAGTTTAAAATCAACTCTCATACAATAATGAAGTCACTGTGAATCTGTTTAATAATTTAAATATGTTTGTGAGAAAGTATGTGCCAGTTTCTGGAACCGTTTATTTATTTTGTATTTTTATTTTAAATGGGACAAGATAAAATAATTATAAAATTTCTTACTAAACTAATATAACTAACGATTTATATTCATGACAGTTTTCCCTTCTGTCGGCAGTCCCACGACTAATTTTTATTCTGTTTTTAACTGAACACAAGTGGTTAGATTCCTTTAGAAACTGAATTACAAGCCAAACGTATTTTAAGTTCAGATTACTAATCAAACAAATATTATTTTAATTGTTATTCGCAATTATTACTAGAACTGTCAATGTTAATTTTTTGCAACGCCAAGAAATTCCGATGCGTGTGGAAGCAAATTTTAAAAAAAATCACCAAATATAATAATTCTATCCCAATGCAAAAGTGTTAGGCCTTCATAACAAGTAGTAAACATTTTTTGTAATTTTTTCGTAAGCTTAAAATGTTTCGTAATTTAGTTCTAAATAGAACTGTATAAAAACACTTATAAATTTCAAAATTCTTATTTTGAAAACACCAGTTTTTATGTTCCAACTACAAGGGTGCTAACAAAACTAGGCCTACTTTGAAACGTAATTTAGGAATATTTGCTTTTCCCAAAAATTAAATATTATTATAACAAAGTGTAGAGAATAAATCAAAGAAAAGAACTGTATAATTTAAATTAAAGTTTAAATCATTTCCTTTCAAACGGTTTTTGATTTATTGCGATTGGATGATTTTTAGTGTGTGAAATATTCAATACAAGTTGAGTTGTCACAATTCACTACGGCAGGGCGTTGAGACCACTCAATTTGAGTGGTCTGACAGAGGGTTAAAGATTAAGTTTACAATTGCTCATCAGTTATATAACCTAGTAAAATTCAGAAATTGAAAAAAAATTAAAAAAATTTAAAATAGCAGGTTATGAGGAGTTCTGTCAACAGCAGGGATAAGTAGTTGGAGGTTAGAGGTACTTCGACAACGTTAACTTGAAGCAGGTGTGGTGCAGGGGAGATAAGTAAGCTGCAGTAGTACTGTCATGCCTTTAGGGCTCACAAACTCGTCCCCTACTGTGCGCATTCAGTTTTGCGCCATGTTGACTTTCTTGTACTCTAACACATTCTTGTGAAGAATATTATTTACTCAAAGTTTTTATAACTCTTTACATGTACTACATTTTATTACTACACTAGTAAATCCCCGTGAAAAATCACAGAATTAGATAAACATCAGAAATACATAAATTATACAAGAAACAACAGACTTTATCTAGGCCTACCTAAATATGCAAACGTTGATTTTTAACTCGGTAAATATGTACAGTTATAAGGACTATAAAACTGAAGGAATATTTTTTAAGATTTTGTGTTTATGTAAAATATTATATATATATTTATAGGAAGATAAAAATATTATCTTTAATTGCCTTTTATTTCATATTGATAGATCAAATGATTTAGAAGTTATTACTATTATAGGCTATATTATTGATTGAAGTTGTAAATATAACCCCAAAGTATAATCTACGCTTGGTTTTGTTTGCGTATTACAGATGATGGGTGAAATCAGCTGTTATATTACTAAGTTATATTATTTCTTCTTTAAATGTTACTCCACGTACTCTCGTACGTACACTCGCTTTTATAGGAGTTGATTCTCGAAAAGTGATCATGGAAACCTCTTTCAGCTAGAATTATTGCATTTTCTCAGTTACCCTTGACTCAAAGCTAAAAGGTGAGACATCATTGGATTTGTCTTTAAATTGCCAAAAAAATTTCGTAAAATTTTTAGTTATAAAAAGTTTGAGCAGCAGTCCTCTCGAAACGGATAACTTTAGCAACATAAAAGGTTGCACATTTATGTAAACCAATGTGAGAAACTTTCATGTTGAGTTTCGTGAAGTTATGTTAAACCATTTAGAGACAATAATTAAAATAAACGGTACCAGGAACTGGCACATACTTTCTCACAAACATATTTAAATTATTAAACAGATTTACTGTGACTTATAGGGTGGGGTAGGAGAGGTGATTTTTTATTAAAGTTGGAGATTAACTATTAAATATTATTATCTAGAGAGAAAACTATTCAATTAATTTCGAACAAATTTGCACCAAACAAATAAATTTGGCCTGTATAGATGCACGAAAATTTTTTTTGAAAAACAACCCCGTTTATGGCCAAAAAAACCCCAAAAATCAGTTATTATTATTATTATTAGCTAAACGAAAATTTTTAGAAAGATGCGGTTTTTTGCACATGGTAGATTACATTAAAGGTTACAAATAAGCCAAATTTCATCAAAATCGTTAGAGCCGTTTTTTATAAAAAAATATTAACTGATTTTTTGGGGGGGTTTTTTGCCAAAAATGGGGTTGTTTTTAAAAAATTTTCAAAATTGTTTTTCATGCATCTATACAGGCCTACTTGACATGTCTGGTGCAAATTTGTTTGAAATCGATCAAATAGTTTTCGCTCTAGCTTTGTATACATACAGACATACAGCCATACATACATACATACATATATACAGACATACAAACAGACTTTTTGTAAAAACCACTTTTTTGGACTCAGGGTGTCCCAAAACGGATATTTCCACAAAAATCTGAACACCGATTTTTTTTGCTATCACTATACTTTCTCTATACTATATAGTATATAGTATATAGTATATAGTATAGTGAGAAAGTAAAACACAAAAAAACAGATAACTTCTGAATTAAGCCATATAGGACACAAGCTATATTGTATTATTTGCTAGTTTTGACGTGCTGATAACATGGTAAAGTTTGTGAGAATGGTTGCGAGACAACCTGTATAGCCTATTAATTTATTTGTTTTAATCTTTCCCATCCATGTAACCAGTAAATATAAGTTTTAAGAGAATATAAATTTCACATTGAAATAATTTAATCAGGATCTTTCTGTTTTGCCTTAAAGAAATGACTTTACAATATTTAAACGAAAGTGACAGGCAACGCGCATTTTTAAATTAAAATGTACGGTTCCCAACCTGCAACCGTGAAAATTAATGTAAACTAACAAATAAAATAGCTGCGGATCTTATTATTAGCGAATTTACATAATGAAAATGAATCTTTTAATGAGACCTAAGGTAGAGTAGTCAAAGAGCACCGATCGTAGTCTCCAGAACACGTTGTAGGGTGTCATTAAAGTTTGTATATGTGCCATGTGTTCGCACTCTAAAGGCCCCATTTTTCTTCTGGTTTGGTCCAAATTTAGTACACTCGTCATCAGTTTTAGAAGTCGCTCTGACAAGTTCGTTAGCCAAAAAATGGCACGTTTTTTTGACCTGAAGCACGTTTTTGACTAGAAGTAACAAATTCTTGAGATTTTTTTAACTAAAATGAAACCTCTTGGTTTATCTAAAAATATAAATACACTATACTAGCTGGCCCGATCCACAAATAGACAAATCAAAGTTAAATGTATATTAACAAAAAATATATATCAATAAATTTATCATACCATGCATTTATTAAGGGGATTTTTAGTAACTTTGACCCCCAAACCCCCCTAAAATTTATAATGTTTTGAAAACCTTACTTAGCAAGCACCTATGGTCCTAGAGGAAGCTACATACCAAATTTTGTTCCAATCCGTTCAGTAGTGTTTGATAAATCGTGATGAGCCAGTGAGTGAGTAGTATTTGGCTTATATATATATAGATTATTCTGCATTCGTACACGAAATTATAGCCCGTCTGGTTCCCCAAAAATCAGTCTAAACGTAAACTACCATAAATGTATCATACAAATTGATTTTGTCCTTTGCGAGTGAAGCGAAGCAGTCCATAATCCGATTTCGCAAGGTCGAGGTGCAAACTCGCAAATCGAAAGTTTCCGCTGCGTCCGGAACGAAGCAGCTCGTTAGCCGGGGCTGGAGGCTGAGGTGCAAACAAATTCTACTAATATATATATTCAGCGCTTTCGTGAATAGATCATTTTCCCAAATGGTTGAAACGATAAAATATATGAATTTAATGTAGTAAATTCGCTCAACTCACGTCAGCGGTTCAGCTGCGTTATTGTGTTGGTATAGAGTAAAACCACCCTGATACGCTGAATTCGTTTAATCCCTTATTTATTTTCAGTCAGTAAAATTAATTCAGAAAATCAACCAAAGACAAATACTCCTTTCGTAGAACAGATGCGACTAAAGTGTGCCCCTTTATCTGTATCCCTACTTTTATTGTTCTTAGAGAAATTATTTCTTCTTCCGTGTATAACTTAACATTCCGAACGCTTAAAATGTATGGATATGCTTTTGAATTGTTAAGGTTACATAGCCAAATAATCACGCTCTTTTCTGTAACTCAAAAGATAACTTCAGAGATCTTGTATAAACAAAAAACTAATAATCTATTTTCTTGGTGCATACAACACCCGAAACGTTCGTCAATAAACTACAAAAACTTTTTGTCTTTTATATACATACTAGCTGACCCGTACGGCGTTGAACGTGGTGGTTGGTATTTTCAGTCTTTTTAAAGTAATTGTATGCTTTTTAAGTGTTCAGTCAGTGAGTGGTATTTGGCTTTTATATATATAGATCTTAAATAATAAAAGCACTATTGTCATAATAATAAAAGAT
>JAGFPH010000037.1:102726-126514 GCA_018207615.1 Philaenus spumarius
AATAAGGGGGTTTTACCTTTGGACAACTTCTGCTACGAGGCCAACGGCAGGGATGCAAGCTCGTGAAGCAAGTATATTAACTGCACACGAAGCGTAGTAGTCCAAAATCTTGTTCAAGGTACAAAGTCGCAAGGCGAGTTTTTCCTCTGCGAACGGGAGAAATAGTCGCGTGAGCCGAGGTTGGAGGCTAAGTTTCAAACAAATTCTTGTAATATATTTAGTTCCACGAGGCAGCTATTCAGCGCATTCGTGAGTAGACCAATTTAAAAAAAACAGTTGCTTGAAACCCTAAAACATATAAACTTAATTTTAGAAATTCGCTCAAATCAATCCCTTTAATAGGTCAGGACGGGCGATCAATTGTCTCTCTTCCTCACTCTCTCAGTCGCAGGCAATGTGCGCATGACATGGTCACCGCAGCTTTGCAAGACCACAGACACATGACATATTTTTAAGGACTCAAGCACTATGTTTTACGACTTAATTTTAACTGCCAGTTAACTTTCAACATCAAATCCAGACGGAGGCGACTTTATCACCACGACAACCGATAGTGGTTAAGTGGGTGATGATTGGGTGGCTTTTTGAAGGTGAAGAGAAGCGTTTTTCAATAAGAAAGATGAGCTATTGCGATGACTCTTATTTTGAAACCTATTGACGGGCGTGGTCAATGAGCACTGGTCACGATTCACAGAACACGTTTTGTGATGTCATTAAAAATTATATATATATAGAAGAGTTCGCACTCTAACCTTTACGATCAATTTGGTCCAAATTTCGGACGAGTTACTTAGCCAAGAAAATTCAAAAACGGTTTTTTTACTGCATTTTTTTTACAAGAAATAATTTTTCGTACTAGAATGAAATTTTTTTTTGAGTTTTATGTAGAACAATAAATCTAGGAAATTATTCTGCCCATTTTGTTTGTTTACTTGACGATTTAACTCGTCTGGTTCCACCAAAATCGTATGAAACCCAAAAGTAACATAAAAGTCGAGTTTGCACGCTGGGAGCAAAGCGAAGCATCACATAATCCGAGCGTGCAAGGTCTAGGTTCAAACTCACAAAGTGAGTTTTTCCACTGCAAGCTGAACGAATCAGCCCGTGCGCCCGGGCTTGAGGTTGATGTGCAAACAAATTCTACTAATATATTTCGTACAGGCATGCAGCTATTTAGCGCCTTCACAAGTAGACCAATTTCCCAAATATTCGGTTGAAATCCTAAAACATATAAACTTAATTTTAGAAGTTCGCCCAACTAACTTCAGCGGTTCAGCTACGTGGACAATACATTTTATCACATAAAGACAAAAATGGCATCGCCAAACGATCTGAACCCTTACGGGGAAGTTCTTCACTCGATTGGAATTTGAACTGTGAGACCCTTTTAATATTTATAGCTTCTAAGAAAAAAATAGTTAAATTTCATAACACACCATAATTTAATTCATACTTACAAACATAATTGAGTCGTTCGTTAAGTCGTTGTCTTTATATAACAGCAGTTTGCATTTAAAAAATCTTAAATGTTTATTAGGCTTTCGACAAAATAATACAAATATTTCTTACACAAAGTATTTCGAAAATGCATCAGTAGAATCATTTGACGTTTAAAATATTCTCAAGCTAAAACATTCAAAAGTTTCTCAAGAACTAATTTCAGTTTAAACTGTAATTCATTATTTATTTATTCAACCATTGCGTTGGCAAAATATTACAATGTATAATCATAGTCATTATGAAAAACTTACACATAAAAATTATAATTAAATTATAATTGCATCTAACACGTCAGTTTTCTGTTTAAATCAAAACACACAACGATCAATACTCCAATACAACAGTACAACAATATAATACTCCAACAAACAGTGAATCTTAATCGATGTATATAATATTCTTTGTTCTGACTGAATGACTGACTAACTGACGTAGAATCAACGTAGAGCAAAAACTACTTAAGGTACAAAAAATGCGAAAATTTAAAAGTATATTCTTATTTGATCATTAACTCACACTAAGAAAGGTTTTTTCAAAATGTGTATTTGAAAGTGTAAAAATAGTAAACATTCTAACGAAACAACTGTTCAGATCAAAATCTTAGCTACACCTGTTTGTTTACATTGATTACCATAGCAACCATCTAAACAAATTTAGAATTAGTTTATTATTATTCACGACCAACGGCTTTTTTAGGTTAGATGAACAAACTAAAAGCAAACACAAACAAAAATCAACAAACTGTATTATAATCGAATTAAAATATCTGTTGCTACTTATTATAAGTAAAACAGGTGATTTGAATAAAAAAAACTTGGCCTACAATAAACCAACAAAGTAATCTACACAACTACCAGTTTTTTAGATCAGGTAAAAAAATATATATATACTACGTTATAAGTCAAAAATCTGGTGTTTCATATTATATTGTGTCCTTTAGTTGGTAGTATAAAAATTTTCAAGAAATGCTGATTGTTTATTATTAAAATATTAATGGTGAAATTACAACCCGCAATTCGAATTGGTGGCCGGCGGGGTTGGTAAGCGGGTGGTCTAGTATGGGTGGAGCCCCTAGAAGAGTCGATATTCTCAAATGAAACTAATTTCTAATTTTGAAACTATTTACAAAAAAGTCTGCCAAAATAATTATTTAAATTTGGGGTTATATGTTCTTGCAGATCTCGACATATTTTTTCCTCTTAGTCAGTTATCAATTCCTCTTTTTATGGGTTGACTTAATTGATTAATCTGAATTGTTCGCGCGACTATACCAAACTACCAAAAAAATTAAATGGATTTTTAACAAATTCACAGCACATTATATACATACTGGTACTAAAATTAAATATTTCAATACGAAAGTTGTTAGTTTTAAATAATTATCGATTTCGGTTTTCAAAACCATACTGAATCCACCACCATATCCGCGTCCTATCCCCTATCTACGTGTAATTAGTTGTTAAAGTGTTTAAAACTAATGTCTGATGTAAATATTGACGTAGATCTTTTCATTGAGGAGGTGATATGTATCCATTAATTCGAAATGTGAGCCATGAGGATTATGAGGATAAATTAAACAATGATATAAATTAACAAATACACCAACAATTTTATGAAATCAAAGACAATTAAAAGGTAATATGTTTATCTTTAACTAGGGGCTCTGCCCCTGGACGCTTCGCGTCCCAACCCCACCTCGGCCTTTGGCCTCAATGGCTGCTTCGCTTCGCTCGCAGTAGGAAAATTCGCTAAAGAATCTCGATAATCTTTGGCTCGTTTGTACATAGGTGACCGAGCATAAATCAGCTGTTTTATTTGGCAGGGGACTCAAACTGTGACAGGTACCCTCCACCTTGTAATACTTAATAATAATAATAATTTAATATAAAGTAATAGTATAGATTAGGTAGTGATGCAGGCTTATTATATTGCTGAGATCGAGGTTTAGAGTAAAGTAAGGGGGGCACCTTAGTTGGAAGCATCAAGATATGCAGTAGGCAGTCTGAGAGCAACCGCGTCCGTGAGTAGACTCATAAATGGGGGGAATTATGCTTGCCTTTGCCTTGTGTGTTTAGAGTTAGTTTAGTTTAGTACGGGACCAGCAGAGAGTTAATTTAATAAACAATGTTAAATCAACTACCCGTTTACCACTTCTTTAATGAACCTTCTCACCACCACCCATCCTGACAACGCACGTACGTCCGCAAGAGGACAGAAGGCACAGCCCGACCAGGGAAAACGCCATCGCTGGAGGAGCCGGACGCAGGTGAGCCGGACTGGCAGCGAGGGTCCGTTACAAAACTCATTAAACATTATCTGCATAAGATTAACATGGAAAATTTGAAGGATTGTGTGCCGGAGCTCCTTCTCGGGTGAATAGCGGCTGAACGGATGGTTGGATTTTAAATTTGATGAAAAATCGTTAGTTTTAAATTAAATTTTCTACAACTTTTGTATTAAAACATTTTTTTTCTATCTCTTACCGTTTTCTTGCTAAATGCGCTCAAAGTGGGAAAATTAAGAAATTAAAAAAAATCGAAAAAATCGTTCCCGCCCAAAAGGTGCTTTCAAAATTAAAAAAAGTTAAATTCTGGCAATTTTCCCTAAAGTTTCTCGTCGAGAGCTTTAATTCAAGTATAAGGTTGAGGGGGGTCCGATTACGGGAAGTGCCTAATAATTAATGTCAGTAAACAGTGAAACCGGCTAGCTTTAAGAACGTTGGGCGGAGCTTCCCTTCTCGGATGAATAGTGGCTAAATGGATGATTGGATCTTAAATCAGATGAAAAATTGTCAGTCTGAAATAAAATTTTCTACAACTTTTGTATTTAACATTTTTTGCTATCTCTTACCGTTTTCTTACTAAACGCGCTCAAAGTGGAAAAATGAAAAAATTAAAAAAATTAAAAAAATCTTTCCCGCCCAAAATGTGCTTCCAAAATTAAAAAATGTTAACTTCTGGCAATTTTCCCAAAAGTTTCTCGTCAAGAGCTTTAATTCAAGTATAAGGTTGAGGGGGGTCCGATTACGGGAAGTGCCTAATAATTAATGTCAGTAAACAGTGAAACCGGCTAGCTTTAAGAACGTTGAGCGGAGCTTCCCTTCTCGGATGAATAGTGGCTAAATGGATGATTGGATCTTAAATCTGATGAAAAATTGTTAGTCTGAAATAAAATTTTCTACAACTTTTGTATTTAACATTTTTTGCTATCTCTTACCGTTTTCTTACTAAACGCGCTCAAAGTGGAAAAATGAAAAAATTTTAAAAAAATTAAAAAATCTTTCCCGCCCAAAATGTGCTTCCAAAATTAAAAAATGTTAACTTTTGGCAATTTTCCCAAAAGTTTCTCGTCGAGAGCTTTAATTTAAGTATAAGGTTGAGGGGGGTCCGATTACGGGAAGTGCCAAATAATTAATGTCAATGAATCAGTGTTACCGTCTAGCTTTATATAAGTAGATTTGTTATATACAAATGTAAAAAAATTAAATGTTTTAAGAAATAGGTCAATAATTTAGTAAAATTATATCTAAATTTTGGAAAATATGACTACCTCTTAAACCGTTTGATTTGTCAATATGAAATGAAAGCAATTAAAAGAAAAAAACATAAACAGCTTGCTGCATTACTAGCCGAATTTTCTTATCAGGGAATAACTAGTATTAAATACTAGGATCTTCCTATGAATTTTTTTACTTGTTCCGGGAACGGTACCAAAATTACCTTTGCACAGGATTATAGTAAATTTAATTGACTTTCGAATGATATAGCTCAAAATTGTACTCGGGCTTATGAGTTGAGAGAAATAATGCTATTCTCGCTTTAACTTTGTCATTTTGGTTTGAATGAAATAGGCCGCCATTTTGTGTCAAATCGAAGAAAAAAAAAATCAGTATCTGGGAAATCCTACAAGGACCCTTACACTAAAAGTTCAGCAGTTTTGAAGCATATTTACTACCACTTATCAAGGTGGGAAAACCCATATACTTATATACTCCTCAAATCCCCACCCAAAAACAATTAAACGGTCTAACTCCGCCATTTTGAATTGGATCGAAAAACAAAAAAAGCAATCTGAAGAATCCTACTAGGACCATTTCACCAAAAAATCTGCAATTTTGAAGCATATTTACTACCACTTATCAATCCGGGAATAAACATACATATATGTATAAAACGAAGTTTTACCCTCATCCGACTAACCATTTTCAAGTTGAGTCGAGTGTAATGGCTCTTATTTTCTTCAATAATTCGGCTAATAATGTTTGTATCTTTAATTCTATATGTTAGCATGTACATAAATACTAAATTAAAAAAAAATAGGTTAACAATAATGTACTAACAATTTCGGTTGGTGGCAAATAAGAGACTATAAACGTTTGTCACCGATAGAAAGCAGATATGACACAGCGTCCCGTGTCAACTCGCAGCAAGTGTGCACCGGGCCTAATTCTTACTCAAAATATATATTTTATAAATGTATGTAACTGAGAAGGATTAATAGTAACTTCTAAACTAATAATCTAAAAAAGTAAAAATTCTCTATAAATACAATTAATAAGTTCAGGGTTTAACAGGAGTCATTTAATTTATCAAGAGCCATCAAGAAAATTATGCTTACTTCTAAACGTAAACTTATGTTTCTAAAATATTAGATGTTAATGGAATTGCAACCGGGAAATAGCCTAGTGTAGTAATAATATCAAACCTCTGATTATTCTTCTACCAATACTAAATTATTCCATCAGTTTATCTAAGGATTTTAAGAGCTCAAATTAATTGATGTGTTATTAATATGTTTAATATAACAAAAAGACTATTGACTTTGTGAAGGAAAACACGAAGCAAAGAAAACAATCACATGACCTTGACATTTTCTATCTTGACTAAAGTGATTTCTTACGTCTCAGAGAGCTTATGGCAGGACTTTAGTATGCATTTCATAACCGTAAACCCATGTTCTGTCATCTTTTATGATTTTCTTAAGAAATGTGTCGTCATTGCACTCTCCACAAGAGCCACAGAGACAATAGTTGCACAGATGTTAAAGTTTATTACTTCATGCGAGTAAGGGGCAATTTTGAACTTACCAGTTCATTGATTCAACACGATACATGATCGGTGAATTTTTAACGTACCAGTTCATTGATTTAATCACGCTACATGATATGTCAGTTTTGAAGGCATCAGTTCATTTATTCAATCACGCTACAATATCGGTCAATTTTGAACGCACTAGTTTATTTATTCAATCACGATAGTTGATCAGACAATTTTAAACGCACTAGTTCATTGATTCAATCACCATACATAATTGGTAAATTTTGAACGCACCAGTTCATTGATTCAATCACCATACATGATCGGTAAATTTTGAACGCAAAAGTTGATTGATTCAATCACGCTACATTATCGGTCAATTTTGAACGCACCAGTTTATTTATTCAATCACGATAGATGATCAGACAATTTTAAACTCACCAGTTCATTGATTCAATCACGCGACATGATCGGTTAATTTTGAACGCACCAGTTCATTGATTCAATCACCATACATACATGAACGGTAAATTTTGAACGCGAAAGTTGATTGATTTAATCACGATACATGATCGGTCAGTTTTGAAAGTTGTCCAATTTTTTTAAACATTCTTTTCTTTAAAAAGGGTAAAAGCATAAACTAAAGTAAACAATATTTGAAGATAAAATAATTCGACCACACAACTGAACCGCTGCCATGAGTTGAGCAAATTTCCAAAATTAAGTTTTAATGTTTTAGGTTTTCAACCAACAATTTGGAAAATTGGTCTACTCACGAAAGCGCTGAACAACATATATGACATATATTAGTAGAATTTGTTTGCACATTGGCCTCCAAACAAGGTTAACGTGCTACTTCGTTCCACTCGCAGCGGAACATTTGTTTTGCGAGTTTGCACATCTACGCAGCGGCCTTAGGTCATCATCTGCTTTGCTTCGCTCGCAGCGTTCAAACTCGGCAAAAATTTGTAGGATAATATTTTACATTTATTTTGTTTAGATAAAACCATAAATAAGGTTCATTCTAGTACGAAAAATCTAAAAAATAGTAACTTCCGGTCAAAAAACGTAGTTGGATTTTATTTGCTAACGAACTCGTCCGAGCGACTTCGACAACAAACGTGTGTACCAAATTTGGACCAAATCGAACTTCAAATGTGGCTTTAGAGTGAGAGCACATATATACATATACCATTTTGTATGACCCCAAAACGTGTTCTGGGTACAATGATCGGTGCTCCTCACCATAAGGGCCAATACAATCATCTTTCCTATAGAAATTCGCTGATAAATCATTTGGATTTCAATACTACTTATAACACCCCTCCAAATGAATGAAATTACCTTTTTTTCGTCAAGTAACCTCTTTTTAGCTAATTTCCATAGAAAAGATGAACAATTGCAGTGACCCTTATGGAACTAAGGTCGGGAGCAGTAAATTAGCACCGAGGATATTATCAAATAGGACATTAATCTGCACATTTTGTTTTTTTACACGACCAGCCAGTCTGGTTCTCCTAAAATCGATCAAAACGTAAAATGCCATAGTATTACCCTAAAAGTACCATTAGAAGCGATTATTTCCACTGTGAGCGAATTTATCCCATCTTCAGACATAATAAATAAATTACTTCCTAGGTTGTCAATCAAATTAGTTACACAAAACACAACACAGCACAAGGCATTTAAAATACGTTTTTTCGTACATGCTATGGCTACCAGACGGCAACTGTCAGAATATCTCGCGCAATTAGAACCTGTTCTTTCTACTTGCTTCTTTAACTCGTATCGCCGTGTCATACAAGGTATTAGAGTAGAAATTTATCTGGTCGTTCAATAATTAACAATGATGATAAATGATATCAAATGGGGAACATCAATGCTTACTAGGAAAGGAACGTTTGCCAACTTTGAATAATTCTTTTATATTTGAATTTGATGCTCTTAAAATACATTTGCAATACTTCGTTTATTAAAATCACATGTAATACTAATTATTTCCGAAATGGTAATTATGTACGGTAACATAATATAGCAATATGTATAATTAAAATTACATGAATCTATCAATTAATGTAAAGTATATATATTATGATGTACTAATTGAACAGTTTCGTTGCCAACACAAGTTGCCGATCAGCTGTTTATATAATTAGTGAGAAGTGAAAGTTGTTTGTTCAAAAATGTGAAAACCTTGTTTTTATAGATTTAAAAAGAAGTTTTAAATTGAATGAAGTTGGAAAAGAAGTAGGAAATTTAAAAAAATACACTTTTTTATACTTTGTTACAGTTTATATTTTGTATTAAATTATTTGTTTCCTGTAAATGTGTGGCTAGTCTTTAGCACATGGAATGTTTCGTGAGTGTTTTGCAACGTTATTAATTTTGGAAAAGTGTTACATTTTTTCTACACAGCCAAATCATTACGAGTTCCAGAACGTTTTTTACTATACCAGGTGTCTTAAAAGTCCCCCCTTTTTTTAGTGTCCCCTAAAAATAGGAGAGACTCTAAGTCGACTCCTACATCTTAGAAAATTTTGTAAAAAATCAAATTTACGAAATCAATTTAAAAACAGTTTTTTAGGCCAAGCATTTTGAAATAAACATTTTTTGTCTCTTGCAATTTTTTTTAAAAACTCTTCCTTTTCGAGATATTAGCAACTTTATGAAGATTTATTTCAACACATTTAGGGCCGCCATTTTGTTTTAGGTGGTCCTATTTTTATTTCCTTTATATCATTTGCCTAGTCTTAAATAGACCTTTAAAATGAGCTATCACATGACCATACTTCCCATTTAAAAATTTTGAGTTTTCCCCAAAATCTCCCATTTTTAGGAAACACTCAAAATTTCCGATAGCTTCAAAAAAGATACTTTTGGCTAAGTTAGTATCATTCCACAAAGGATATTCGTTTGTTTTAATAAACACAAAATTTAAAGGGGAGGGGGTATTTTTAAGACACTTGGTATACTATTAATTAATACAGTACCGAAAGCAAAAAATAAGAATCTTATTTTATTTGCTGATGATACTGCAGCAATAATAAAAGATAAAATAATCAATAAATTACCATTATCTCCCAAAAATACTTTTGATGAAATTGAATCATGGTTTCATCAAAACGGGCTAAAATTAAATATTGATAAAGCACAGATTGTACAATTTTCCGCTAGTAATCGTAACCAACATACGTTTGAAATTGTGGATTCTGTAAGTCATAGCCTACGTTTTTGGGGGTTTTTATTGGATGAGAGACTTAGTTGGAAAGCTCTTCTGGATTTCATTAAGCATAAATTATTGTCAATTTCATATGCATTTTTGCGGTTAAGAGATAGTGTTTCCCTTGATGCTTGCAAAATTGTGTATCACGGGTATGTAGAACCAATTCTAAGATATGGAATAATTCTTTGGGGCATTAGGTCGGGAGTGAAATCAATATTTATTTTACAAAAAAAAAAAAAAATTAAAACTATGACAAATTCTAGCCCACTAAATTAATGTAAAAATCTTTTCCGAATGTTAAAATTCATGCACTCGCTAGTCTGTTTAAACATGAAATCTTGAGTTTAAAATCTCAAGTTTATATACTATTGAAATACAAGAAATATTAATGATTTTAAACTTCCAAACATCACCTAAATGTAATTGAAAGAAGCCCACAGGATTGTGGTTTGAAATTATATAGTCGGCTACCCAATGAGTATAAGGAATTAAATATTATTTAGTTTAGGAAAAAAAATAAAAGTTGGCATTATAAATATAGGATACTATATACAGTTAAGGAATTTTTAGTAATCCCTGTAAATTAGTGTATAGTTCATTTTAATAAGCAATTTATGTTGGTAAGTCTGACTACATTTAACCATGTTTTTATTGTTTAGTAAAATTTATGTTTTGACAAGGCACCTGTTCTGATATATTCATATAAAAAAATTATTATAATAGAATGTATTGTGCAAATAAATTATATCTATCTATCTATCTATCCTTATTCAGTCATCAGAAGTATACCCTGTTTGATTTCGTCCACCGTTAAACTGTACTACGGATGCTATGTGATGTAATTTTCTTTTAATCTTACCTTTTTGACGGATTCAACACAATTTGTGCAGTTTTGTGATGACGGAACGAAAATTTCGAAATTCGTTTATAATTGTTCTACTATAGGGTTGGCCATAAGTCAGTTGTCCAAAATGAAAATACAAATACCTATTTGTCTTCTTGCTTATCCGCCATTCTTAGCTTTGTCTTTTTTCCCTGACGCGTTTCGGGTAGACCCCATCTTCAGAAGCTTTGTTTGCTACTGCAAACAAGGAGTAGCAAACAAAGCTTCTGAAGATGGTTTCTACCCGAAACGCGTCAGGCGAAAAAAAAGACAAAGCTAAGAAAGGCGGATAAGCAATTAGACAAATGTTTCAAGCATCTTAGCGGAAATAATAATAACAAATGCAGTGATACAAATACCCACTTTATTTGTATAAAGTACAAATTTATTAAAATAGTTAACCAATAAAATATGCTCAAAGTGGCTTCCACGCTGTTCTACACAAACATTGCATCTTTTCAACAATGACAAATATTGTCGCAAATCTTCAGGGACTGCAAGTTTTCAAATTCCGATTGGATTCGTTCCTTCCAATGTTCAACATCACGAATATTGACGGGATAAACCTCATTATTTAGGATACCCAAGACTGAAAAATCCATGGGTGTGATATCTATCGATTGTGGAGGCCATTCGAAAGAGCCCCTTCTGCCAATCCATTCATCAAAGTTATTATTGAGAAAGTTAGTTTCTCATAGTAAGTCCAGAATGAGGGGGGAGTTGCTCTATCTCGTCGTCATATCAACTTTTCCTTAATCGGCTGGAGATTTTAAAATAATGGACTGTTTTCCAGTTCTATTAACATTTCTTGAAGCATGTCTAGGTATATTGCAGCACTGACAGTCCCATTAAAAAAATACGGCTCGATTAGCCCGCCACTGAATATTCCTGCCCATACACTCAATACAGGAGCGTTCAGTTCTACCTCCATCACCGCATGATGATTCGTAGAGTCCCAGTAGGCCTATACTCAGTTATGTATGTTCACTCTGCATTTCACCTTAAAAGTCGCTTCGTCGCTCCAAAAAATGCTTTTGTAAAACATGGGATTAGCTTTATGTCGGATTGTGTACTACTCGCAGAATTTCAAACGCCTGTCCGGATCATCTTCATGTAGGCCTTCATGTTGAACTTTTTCTGCATCCTTCGTAGACGTGTTCTTGCTATTCCATACTCCTTTGACGCTTTCCTTTAAGATTTAGTGAGTGATTGCACAAAACATTGCGCAACAACATTAAGATTCTCTTCTGTAATTACAGACACTGGCCTACCTGAACGGTAAAACTCCGCCACTGTCACAGTCTCTTTGAATCTTAAATTTCATTTCCGAATACCTTGTCGAGATGAAGGTTTGACGTTAGGAAAACGTCCCACAAACAAATCGCAAAATCACTGTAATTGTGGTCATAGTTCCACCATGATTGTTACACAAATACATGCTGTTCAGTACTTAACTTTCTCGTTGATTAAATTAAAAACAACGACAAAATGACCTCAAACTGCTAGTGTCAACTAACTTATGCGTAATTGTTGTCGAGTTCACAACTGTAGTCAAGTTCACAACAGACTATGACTACGCTAGGCAAAACAATTTACTAGTGACAACTGACTTATGGCCCATCTTGTATTTTAGTCATACTGTGGCCGACCTAGTTGCTGTGGATTCTCCTTCAAAAGCTTTCTTCTAAAATTAAACAGTTTAATTAAAACACATCCAGGATGTCCCGCAGGAAGAGCTTACAGGAAGATATTCATGTTAAAATATTATGAACTAATTACACGATCTTCCTCCTTCCTGACGTTAAGGAAAATTAATGGACGTTTTTATTATTTTGAATTTTACTTATAGTGTAAATAATTGCTCTATCGACCTTTAGAAATAGTTGTTGAAATTCGAACGTGATTAATATGATAAATATTGTCCTCGATTCGTATATTTTGAAGAAAGTACATTAGGAGTCGTTACCGTGGCACGAATTTAGGAAAATGTTTACCAAGTTTTTCGTTTTATGGTTCACAGACACCAAAACCATAGACAACAAGTGGTCATAGCAAATAGAAAAATTTCCTTAAGTAATTAATTAATATTAAACATATTACAACCGTTTAAATTACATAAACCATCAATTAGGTTGATTGTAAAAAGTCGCATTTACTGTAAATTTCTCTACCATTTTTATTTCAGGTAACCATACTTCTCTTATCGCTGTAAATTCCTATTTCTCTCTCGCTTACTCAAACCCAACTTTCTCTCACTCTCTCTCTCTCTCTCTCTCTCTCTCTCTCTCTCGTGTTATTTTCCGCACCTTTTTCCTTATTTCATTATCATTTTTATTTCCATTTCTACTACATTTCCTACATATATTGTCTTTTACCTTTCTCCTTCCTCATTCTCTCTTTGAGTAGTTTATTATTTTACTCCAATAAATATGTTTCAATTATCCTTTTTTATTTTGTAAGGTTTAATAAACCTTATTAGTTTAGGATTTTCCTTTTTTAATTTTTTACGTGCATTTCCCTTTGTTTTTATTGTGTATTTTTGTTTTGATTTAGGCTTAAGAGTGTAAATATATCCAACATTTGAATTGTGTATGGGTTAAGTGTAGAGCAAGATCTGATGGTCCTAACTTCGCCCGAAATATAGAATTTCTATCAATCGGTCGCCAAATCCATCTTTGTATAAATATGTTTGGCAAAGAGAAAATGTGCTCTGTCACGGCATAGTTTAACCAATCAACTCATACAAAAGCGAGAGAGTACGTACGTGAGTAACATATAATATAACCGCTGATTTCACCCATCATCTATAATACTCAAACAAACCCAGTGTAGATTTTACTTTGGGGTTATGTTTACAACTTCAATTATTATAATTTCTTATGAAGTTGATTTTTTTTTTTAATATAATGAGTTATAGAACTAATGGCTATAATACGTTATAATATTTGCTTTGAGGTTATACACTGTGTATAAGTCCAACCTTTTATTATCAAAATATTCGTTTGTACAAATTTAAATAGGAAATACCTATTCGTTTAACTTCGGAAACATTCGTACATCTTCGTATAACATATAAACAGATTCAATTATTAATCTCTTCACAATAATATTAAAACTTCTAAATCATTTGATCTATCAATATAAAATAAAAACAAATTAAAGGATAATGTTTTTATCTTTCTTTAAATATATAATAACGTATATAAATACAAAATTTCAACAAATAGGCCTACAGTTTTATAATACTTATAATTGTACACATTTACCGAGTTAAAAATCCGCGTCAGCATAGTTAGGTAGGCCTAGATAAAGTCTAATTAATCCACCTGTGAATTTTCACGTGCGTTTACTAGTATGATAATAATAATAATAATAATTCCATCACGCAACTAAACAGCAGACGTGAGGGAGGGAATTTCAAAAATTTAAGTAATATATGATTTAGGGTTTCAAAAAACCTTTTAGGAAATTGGTCTACTCACGAAGGCGCTAAAAAGCTGTATGCCTGAACGAAATATATAAGTATAATTTGTTTGCATCTCAGCCTCCAGCCCCGGCTTAAACGCTGCTTCGTTCCGCTCGCAGCGGAAAATCTCTTTTGCGAGTTTGCACAGCGAACTTGCGCCTACGGATTACAGATTATGCATCCCGGCCATCGGGCTTGGATCAGAAACTGCCCCAACGGGGTTTTGTATTTTTATTTTAGTTAACGTTTAGTTAATAAGAATAGACTAAATACTTGTATTGCGTAGTGGTGACCATTGCATAACTTCCAGGCGCCGCATATTGCGCAACGAAGACGTATTGCATAACTTCTAGGCGTACAAATTCATGCAGTCGAATTCATTTCTAAAATAAAGTACCCCCGGTAATCTTTTAAAAAACAAAATTTGCAGAATAATCTCTTATATTTATATTTATTTTTAAATGAAACTCCAAAAATGTTTCGTTCTAGTACACACATTTCTTTAAATATTTACTTGTGGGGTTTTTTGGCTAACGAATTCGTCTGAGCTTCTTCGAAAATCAACTTGTATATCAATTTATAATTTAACATATTTATAACATGTATAATGTTTAATGCCACACTAAAACGTGTTCTGGGGAACATTATCGGTGCTCATTAATCAGTCCCGACCTTAGGTCTCACCGTAAGAGTCACTGCAATAGCTTTCCTAAGAAAATTCGCTAAAAATGTACAAAATAAAGTTTTTTTTCTGGTTAAATTCCATGGTTTAGTGTTTTCTGTTGATGTTTTTAAGTGTGGGAGATGTACTTATTGGGTAAATAAATAGCAAAATTTTGTATTGTATAAATTTATTCCCTGGTTTATGCTGATTAAAAATATATATACTTTAATATACATGTCTTATCATTTTATGTATTAAAACACATTTTTTGTAAAGGTTTCCATTACTTTTCGCAAAATTTAAGGCCTGATCCCAAACTCCACTTAACAGTGCAAATCATACAAATTTACAGTACCTTTTTTCATACATACTAGGGGGCCCGTGCGCAAATTGCGCATTTTAATATTTTTTTTCTGTTTGTGAGAAAGACACATTTAAATTGGTTAAATGATTTTAAACTCACAGAGTTATTAATAAAGTTAACCTTTTTACATGCAATTTAAATTCTAAATTTAATAAGAAAGGTTCTATTTCACAGTAAAAAACTGACCATTTTTATTACAAAACTTCTTTAATTACAATGTTTGAAGTAATTACACCATCATGTGTTACCTTTTGCTTAACAGTTTCTTTTACTGACACTATCATATCGGAAAATCGTCTAACTCTTGAAAAGGCAACATAAAGTTGTCCGTGAGAAAATACAGGTTCTGGCAAATACAAACCAACTTTGTCAAGGGTTTGGCCCTGCGCTTTATTTACCGTTATGGCAAACCCAAGCTTTATTGGAAACTGTCTTCGAACCATTTGAATGGGCATGGTTGTGTCTGATGGTGTTAAATCTATTCGGGGTATAATGCACGTTTTATCAGAACCAATTATTTTTCCTGTAATAATATGTTCCCCTAAATGAGTTATTACCATTTTGGCACCATTAATAAGTCCTGATTTCGAATTCAGATTCCTGATTAAAATTACTATTGCATTTTTCTTGAGTGTTAGTTTGTGAGATGGTAGTCCAGACGGGTTTAATGAGTTTAAGAACTCTACTGGATAAAGTTGGTCATTGTTGTTTCCATCAGCTAGTATTGAATCACAACTTAAGTATGTTTTTCCTTCGCCTAGTAATAGCTTAGTAACAACAAAATTGTTTATTGTTTCACAGTCATTGTTTTTCGGACAGAGAATTGCTGACGAAAAGTATTTTGAAACATTTTCTTCATTGATTACATTAGTATCAAAAACGTTTTCGACTCTGCATTTTTCATCACAATAACATTTTCTTGGGATTTTGACGGCTTCGTTTGAGACATTTGTTTGTATTTCGAGCTCACCATTACCTAATTTTAACAACCACTCCCTAAAATCCTCGTCATCATTCGCACGCATGTTCATGGTTAAGTATCTCACTTGCACATGAGACCATATGGGTGATCGTTTAACCGTTATATCGTTAATAGAGGTCGTGTTGGCATGCCTTTGAACTGGAAGTACTTGGCGAAAATCCCCTCCAAACACAATAATTTTACCTCCAAACAGCATATTAACGTTCATTATTTCTTGTAGAAGTCTGTCTACCACTGTAAGAGCGTCTTTAGGGACCATGGACACTTCATCCCAAATAAACAAATCAGCTTCTCGAATTATATTTGCATCTTTTGAGTGAGGCCTAATAGAAGAAACAGAAGTGTCCAAGATGGGCACAGGTAACTTAAACAGTGTGTGTGAAGTAAGTCCTCCAGGAAGGAGATTCGCAGCAATGCCAGTCCATGCTACTGGTAATACAGTCTTTCTTCTCCTCGTAGAATGTGACACAAAGTTTTGTAAATAAATGTTTTGCCAGAGCCACCTGGTCCATCAATGAAATAACAATTTGGAAGTTGATTCCTTACAGAGTTTAAAATTTCGTCGACTACCGTTTTCTGTTCGTGGTTAAGTTTATAATAAGCTTCTTCTCCATTTCGACGTTCTTCATCACCGTCTTAGGCAAATATAATTTGTTTTACGATTGGATGAGGTTGAGGTAGATTGTAATGTTTGCAGTTTCTTCCATGTTGCTTGAAAATTATTTGTAACTCCTGTAACGTTAAACGATAGGACATCTCGGACTGGTAGTCCTTTCTAAAGTCCTCTGACAGCGCCTCTTTAAATGTTTCCCATAAGTCTAAGATGTTAAGAGGTGAACAAAATATGCAGATTATGGAGAAAAGCCATCTCAATTGCAACGGCATTTGGTGGCCAGCTGCCTCTTGCAAACATTTTTCCATTCTTCATCGTTACTGACTAAATGCAGCTTTTCTGCAGCTTCTTTGAAAGTGTGGCATTCTATACCATCGACTGATCGTAAGTCCAAGAATGATGTTGGTCCTCTTAGTGTAAAAGTAAAAGACGGAGGTAAAACCTTTCAATGTCAACTGGATTTACAGTCTAAATGCGTCCAATACACTTACAGTTCCTCTTTCTAATTTTCCACTTTCCGTTTGACCATACATAGTGTTCAGGAATTTCTTGGTATAGAAATTGACGGGCTGTTTCTTCTTCATGGCATAGTTGAAAATATGCCATTAGTATAGAATCCTTTGTAAAATTAGCATCTCCTTCATGACCAGCTTGAAAATACACCAATTGTTCTTCTTCTAAATGAATGGGGAGCCGTTCTATACTGTGAGAACGGTGGAAAAGAGGTCGCTCATGCAGCCGCCACATCGCTTCAGGTGGACTTACATAGCGACAATTTAAGTAGATATCTACTTCATCTACTGTGACCTGTTGCTGACCTTCAGAATTGGCTCGTAATTGCAAAGAGGCGCAATCATGTCCCTTGTAAACATATTTGTACAGATATTTAACAGATTGAATAGACGAACAGCATTCAACATTGATATGGGCATTATATTTACGGCTTAAAAACCCATTATAGGGCACAATCCACCGATTATCAACTTCAAGTGATCCAACTGTCATTGTAGCACCATTGTCACGGCGCCTGTATAGGGGGTAGCCATTGACATTTAGGTTTGTCTGATCTTGGAAGTCTTTTGGGAAGTTCTTTGAACATACGCCATCTCGCATACATGGACTGTTTGGCCGGAGAATGCCGCAAGGTCCATGAACCATACATTGATTGATAACTGAGAAAAGTTGAGGGTTATCTTCTTTACTTGGAATTTCAGAACAAATTAATGAATCGACGTCTTCAGTTGTCCGCAGTTTATCTATTTCTCTTAATATCAAAAGAATATGCGCATGAGGAAGTCCTCTCTTTTGGAATTCAATCACACATAAATAAACCAGTACAACTCCCAATACGTGTTTTTTTTATCAGATCCTCCAACAATGATTTCAATTTCAAATGGAACACCCTTGTTACTAAATCAGGTCTGTTTTCAAATTGTTCGTATTGTTTTAATTCATGAGTAATTTCAATCCATTTAGGGTTTCAGGTGAACGTCAAATAAATATCTGGCTTTCCAAATCGGGCAACTATTGTCATTGCATCCTGATAATTTTGTAACATATTTCTTGGACTTCCAATAAATGTTGAGGGAAGGACCACAGGAATGCCACCAACAGCACCTCTTTGCCGAGCGTCAGAATTGAGAAAATCAACCAACCCTTTGTAACTTTCTGCTCTGAGTTCTTTCTGATGTGACCTAATATATGCAATCCTTGACCCCTCTACTTTAACATAACTGTCGACTACATATTGTTGAAATAATCTACCAGAGGCTTGAATGATATTAAAATCTCCTCTAATTGCTAAACGGTAACAATAGTATTGCAACTGAGTGGTAACAGACCGTTTAGCTGTTGAACGTACTTCTACGTGAGGCATACCGGGTTTCCATCCAGAATCGCCACATGGGAAAAGAAGAGGATAACACATTGGATCTGAATGTGGATTTAGGTAATATATCTTAGTAAGCACTCCTGTTGTCTTACAACTTACTGTAAAATCAAATTTTCCAGGGGGTGCCCCATCATTACTGACAAAAACCGCAGCAATTTCATTCGCCGTAGGCGCATTACACCTTCCTGGATGAAATGCATTATCGGTTGTGAATTGTAATTTTAATTCTCATATACCATCAGATATAGCTTTCACAAAGTTAAACACTTGTGCATAAGGGTTGTATGTTGTAAGCATAGTTTGCAATCTAGCAAGTAAATTATGATTACATTGTCTATTTGCTACATGATCAAATCGGTGTTGCAAAGCTGTATCGTAGTCTAATATGAATAGGCCAGCATAACTGGGTAAGGTGCCATCAGTGAGGTTTAAATTTCCTATCATGTGGTAAACCTGTCCATTTAATTTAAAGCCAAAGGGCCCTCTTCCAGGAATTTGAATGACATTTACCTGAACTGATGCAAACGCAAAAGCATTGTTAAAACTGCGGATATTGTCTAAATAATTTTTGGTATCTTGGTAATTCCTCTCAATTAACTGCCTTAGCTCATCGCAAATATCAATAGGCTCCAAGCTGACCTTCCCTTTGTGATAACAAATAGAAGAAGATCTGTCACGGACTTCACCTAAATAAAGCTTAGCTGAACAAAACACACACACATTGTCCATCGCCCCAACACTAAGTATTTCAATTTGATTGTCTTCTGGAAATAACCTCGCACAACAGTAGGATCCATGTAATTTTTCTTCACGTATTCTTGCCCTAACATCATCTTTAAATCGCTGCATGTATATAGGTGGTACAATGTCCCTCTGCTGTTCAATCAGTCTTTGTCTCTCTGCAGTTCTCTGTTCTTGCCGAAGGTTACGCATGTTTTCCCTAATCTCATCTACTCGGTTTTCTCTTTGCCTTATTCTTCTTTCTGTTGCATGGTTCAAAACTCGTCTCCGTGTCATAACGAATATTGCAATACCCTTTTACCTTCCAAAAGTTATTTCGTACCTGAAAAAACATTAAACATTAAAAAAAAAAATCATGTGAAAATTATGAAAAAAATATGATTTTTTTAACCCTACATCTGGCATTTGGATTTTCCTATACTGGCAGGCACTTTTTTAATACCTGAACACATTGTTATATAAACTAACATTTCAGTAAAGTATATACATTTTTGAGTTCAGAGAACATTTTCATGTAATTTCTTTTACATTTACCACAAAAGAAAAACTACGTTATAAATATAAAAAAATCAACTTCAGTAAATGAAAATGTCAAAGTTGGCCCTTTGGAAAAATACCAAAAAAATTATGATAAATTCAAGCTGTAAAATATGTATAAAAAATACTTTTCTATAAGATATAATGTTTAAAGACTTTTTCGAAAATACGTTTTTGGGAGAAAGAAGAGTTAATTTTCGAAATTTTGAAAAAATTACCTTTACATACCTATATTAAGAAATTTATAAAAATGTCTAAATTAAAAATAGTGATTCTAAATTATATTTTATTATAAATGATAATTTGTAGGTCTACTACAAAAATCAGTTCAAATGTAAATATATAAATTATTGGATATATATATATATATATTTTGTATCTTTTATAAATTCTTATTCGTTTTTCCATGAGGATAAAAGTTCATAAAAACACAAAATTTGTTTACAAAAGGCATAAATTGAAGTCTAATGTTGTCATAAATACACAAATACATAGTACACATAGCTATACTAATATTATAATGGGGTAAAGTTTGTTTGTTTGTATGTAGGGGGTAATCTCTGAAACTACTGAACCGATTGAAAAAATAGTTTTACTAATAAAAAGCTACACTAACCCTGAGTAACATAGGCTATAACTTATTTCGATAAAAACATTTTTTTATTTCAATATTTGTAGATTTAGTCGGAATAAATTCTTCGGGATAGAGTCCCGGATTTAGTCGGGATAAATCAAGAAATGTATTAACATTTGTTACCATAGCAACCAATTGAATAAAATAACAGTTAACAGATGTATGCTTTAATATTTCCATTTTTAGCTAATTTCATACTTTGTATTTCTAGCATTTAGGTTAGATTTTTATTAAGGTGTAGACCTGAGCCTTAAGACCCCCATACACGAGACGTCCAAATGGCTTGAATCCTTTTGGATTGACCCTTTTTAGTGGGGCCCATTTGGCCCCCCCCCCCCCCATACACGATCCAGTCTAGATACATTCAGTCCATTTGGACGTCTCGTGTATGGGGGCCTTTAAATGGGTCTTATAATCTTTATTATAACTGCTGTTATAAAATGTACGAAATAATTTGATTAGAAGATTAGGCAAGTTATTGTAGTTTACAAAAACATAAAATATATGTTTCCACAATAGCAGAAAATTCGGCCTAATCAAAAGTAAAATATAAATAACACATTATTTGAAAAGTAGGCTATTACAGTAAAACAAACCTAAAAGTTCTTTAGTCCAACAAAATACAAAGTTTAAAAAATGTTTATAGTAGGCTACAAATAACAATAAGAAAATAAAAATAATGTATAGTATAAAAATAGCTTAGGCTAGGCCTATACTCTTTACCTGAAAAAACCCACATATTATGCCATGCAATTATAGTGCAATTACTTTTAATTGCCAGATATAGGGTTAAGATAATTTTTAGAAAATAAAACTACTAATTTACAATATTTTTTATAATATGTCGATTTTATAGTCTTTACCATTAAGGGTCGGCTCTAGTAAAACAGAAAGCAACCTGCGACTCCAGCGTAGCGGCGGTAGGTTACGCGGACATTGCTCATCCTAAATCCATTTAAAACCCGAAATTGTTCAAATAGCGTTTTCAAAAAAATACCAAACTCTTGGGGACAAAATTCTTCATCCGAATGGCTTGATAATTTTTCGCTATAATTAATAGTTACATCGTAAAAAAATATTTAAAGTCACCCTATAACGGCGGTAGGTTACACGGACATTGCTCAGCCTAAATCCATTTAAAACCCGCAATTGTTCAAATGTCGTTTTCAAAAAAATACCAAACTCTTGGGGACGAAATTCTTCATGCAAATGGCTTGGTACTTTTTCGCTATAACTAATAGTGACAACATAAAAAATTATTAAAAATTAATTTTTTAAATTGTTAACAAATATTAAACAAAACGTTTTTCTTAATTTTGGAAAAGCCATTTGCATGCGTATTGGCCATAGCTTTAAAATGACATATCGTTCATAATTATCCGATCAAAAATAAAGGAAAAATATGGATTTTAATTTAACATTGGTCTTATGGAGTGTCAACCAACATGGCCGACAGCTAGAGCCGACCCTTCCCATTATTAGGCAACAATTTATAAATTAAAGTAGTGTATTTAACAATTAATAATAATTTGCATAAGCTCTCTTCTTAACAGTTGCAGATGATCTATTTTTGCTTACAATCTGGCTTTGTTAAAAAATCATCTGAAGGTAATCAGCTGTTAACAATCACATTTAAAACCGTTATAATGCAAGTTTTTCAGCACTGGACCTTTAAAAAGGCCCTCTATAAATAAATAAAAGGCTAGAGGGACGCAGCCCTAAACGAAATGACCTTTTAATTACCATTCGCAGGTGCGCTAGATCTTAAGCTTTAAAATGACACCACAATCGTAAAAATCGGTTAAGTTGGACGGATGAAAAAGGGGTGTAACAGAAAAAAACCTTATTGTATTAAGTATATGATAAACTAATTTAAAAAAAGAAAACAGAGTGAAGATGAGAACTACTCACGAGGACAGTTTAAAGTCATTGTAAGTTATGTTCAACTTAAATGCCTAATTTCCGTAACCTTGTTTTTCAACACTTAGGTACAATTATCTTCTAAACCTGCAATCCAAAATACTTATTTTTTTTCTGATCATAGTTGCTATAGTATCAACAAAGTGTACTAGGATTTTTAAAATATATCAAAAAACTAAAATGCAATTTAAAAAACATACAATTTTTTTTAAATACAAAATTGTTTTGTTACATGTTAGTTTCTCTTATTTTTTCTTGAAACTAGTACATTTTATGTGGAATATAAACAACAATATATGTTGCAAATTTCAAGACAATAGGTCAAGTAGTTTAAAAGTGATTGGTACTTAACTATCTGGTGAATTCCCCATTTAAATAGCATTGAGCTGGAAAAGTGCATCTCCCTCCTTAATAAAAAACGGATGATAAAATCTGAAAAAGAAGCTTTTTCAGCAACTCTCTTTATATAGGGATGAACTATATACCATTTGGTCGGAGTATTCGTTCACTTCGAGTATGTGTGTTACATATAAAATGGTTTGTATGGAAACGTATACGCGTTAACGAAACAAAATCCTCCTCCTGGGAATACATAAAGACAGGTTATATATGCCAATCTAGATTTGCAAATGTATTCAACTCGCTCGCAGCGTTATGTTACCCTTGAGGTTACACACCAAGAGTCTCCTTTGATCTGAAACTTCAGTGGATCCAGGAAATGGCTTTAAACTGGGCTATGACGTCATCACTCCATGTACTCAATATACCCACAGCTGGAAAAAGTTATATATTTTATGGTTGGTATTAAGATAATTTGTGGTATCATTTAAATGGAGGCGTTTAGGTTCAATTTCTGAGGTGCAGTGTTGCCTTAGGTACAGGTGGGTCAAACGCAGGCAGAATTGGTACCGTAGTAGAACTCATTAGCTGATTTTGAAGTAAATTCATATAATATACACCACTGTGAGTTATTGTTAATTAACGTTACGGCTAATTACATAATCAGCTGTTCGTAATTTGTGTTAGCAACGACATTATTCAATTAGTATATCGTAATGGATGATTATAAATAATTCTACATTGATTGGCTTACATCATTGTGCTAATTGTGGAATAATATCGCGTGATTACCATTTGGGGGGGATGTAATTATAAAATTTTGTGTAATAACTGTACTGAAAGTAACTTACGTAATTAAAAATATATATATATATCTATATGTATAAAAGCCAAATCCACTGACCAACTGATCACGATTTCTCAAAAACTACTGAACGTATCGGAACAAAATTTGGTATGTAGCTTCCTCTAGGACCATAGGTGCTCACTAAGAA
>JAGFPH010000037.1:130683-148140 GCA_018207615.1 Philaenus spumarius
GTATTTTGATCATTTTCATGCCTTTGGCTGGGTGGGAACCCCAGTATTTTGATCATTTTCATGCCTTAAAATCAATACATTGTTAAATCCTTTCTTAGTACCCTTCTAAATAGTGGTATGAATGTACCCTGACAATTTTAAGGATCTAGCTATCATAGTTTTAGCTGTACTTTAATTATGAATTAGTCAGTCAGTCATGTCTTCTTCTTTTATATATATATACTAGCTGGCCTGATCCGGCTTTGCACAGATAGACAAATCAAAGTTAAAAGTAAGCCTATATTAACAAAAAATAAATCAATTAATTTATTATACTATATATTTCTTATGGGGGATTTTAGTAACTTTGACCCCCCCAATCCCTCTAACATTTCGAATTGTTTGAAACCATTTCTTAACCAATACCTTCTGCCCTAGGGGAAGCTACATACCAAATTTCATTCCAATCCGTTCAGTAGTTTTAGAGAAATCGTGATTTAGTAACTTTGACCCCCCCCTAAGCCCCCTAAAATTTCGAATTTTTTGAAAACCTTTCTTAGTGAGCACCTATGGTCCTAGAGGAAGCTACATACCAAATTTCGTTCCAATCCGTTCAGTAGTTTTTGAGAAATCGTGATCAGTGAGTCAGTGGATTTGGTTTTTATATATATATAGACAGAAGTAGCCAAGTATTAGAGGTATGCAGAGAAAGAAGTTCGACAGAGACATTTGATAGCATCGATGACGTCACAGCCAATGCCTTATTGATTTCTTCTTTAAAAATAAAAGAGTCAATAAAAGTTGTGATGGTGGTTTTTAGCATAATTAATTTGAATATGAGTTAAAGGAAGTTTCGTATGGGCCTATATAATTTTTAACCAATTATTGTTCTCCGAGAATTATGGGTTGAAGGCAATATAAATCATTCAACCATGCAGATGAACAACTAACGTTATTTGAGCGAATTTCCAAAATTAATTTTATATGTTTTAGGGTTTTAACCAACTATTTGGGAAAAGAGTTAAAATAGCACCTTTGCTAAACCTATTTTATACATTTGTTCACTATCGGACTCCGACTAAAAAGAATAGATAACTATGCATTTTCTAATGTTTTGCTATTTTCTACATAACTTGCATGATTGCATTAGTCACACGACATTAATGACTGCGGTTGTGGTTTGTTTAGCCCCTCCCAGCACACCACACACACATACACCGTAGCGGTACCCTACCCTTAGGGATATAATACATCCCCTATTCGCATTCCTCGGACGATCGTATACATTCAAAGGACGCAGCGCAATTTAAATTGGATTTCCTTAGCCCGATCCAACCGAAAGAAATATCTTGTTTTTAAAATATTCGACTTGCGATATTTTACGCGGATGGGAAAACAGTTTGAACTGAGTCGGTGTGGAGTTTAAGCAAAAGTAAAACTCAAGAAAAACTGTAATTTTAAAAACATCTCTGTAGAAAAATGCCGTGGAATTAAGAGGGAAGACGGCGACCTTTATCTGGCCAAGGTTTCAACTAAATATTTGGGAAGTTGGTCTATTCACAAAAGCGCTGACTAGCAGATTGCTTGTACAAAACATATTAGTAGAATTGTACCTCAGCCTCCAGCCCCGGCTCACGCGCTGCTTCGCTGAAAGACTCGCTTTGCGTGTTTACGCCTCGTCCTTGTGACCTCGGATTATTTACTGCATCGCTTCGCTCACAGGAAACAAACTCGCGTTTTATGTTAATTTACGTTTTGCTTGGTTTTGTGGAAATCAGATGTTCTAAATAGTAGTATAAAAAAACAAAATGTGTAAAATAATCTCCTGTATATGTTTTTTTAGATAAAACCTCAAAAAAGTTTCATTAAAGTGCGAAAAATCACAAACAATATTCCTTCCGATCGTTGGATAGTTTTTGGCTAGCAAACTCGTTCGATCGACTTAGTAAACCAAAGTGTGTACAAAGTTCGGACGTAAAATGCGGCCAATAGAGTTCGAACACATGTATACATATATATATTAAATTTAAATGACAACCAAAAACATGTTCTGGGGACCATGACCGATGCCCTTTCCTCTCACCATTAAGAGTCACTGCAATAGCTCATCTTACCGATGGAAATTCGCTAATAAACTTAAAACTTTCCTTGTACAGCGGGTATCTTAGTCGGTGGAGGAGTACCCTAGTTTTTAAATCGATTATGTACTTTTTATGTTCCTACTGTTTCTACTGTGTAAAATAGTTTATATAGCGTTGTACATCGTTGAATTCTATTACAGTAAATTGAGTAGTTAAACCATTTTTACTTGTGAGAATGTGTGCTACTTTAATTTAGTCGACTTCTTATTTCTTTGAAGTTATTGCAAAAGGGCAGAAATTGTAAACTTTACTGTACGAATAAAATAAAATATATATTGTTAGTGGTTTCAATGGTTACGCTGTCAAACTTCAATGGTAAAAAAGTCGATGTTATAATAAAATCAATTTTCGTGTTATATATACATAAATATATTATTAAAATTGTGAAAAACATCCCAAGCTGGAGTAACCAGGTAACTAGCCATATCCCGTCACGAGCCAACCTCCGTTTATTTTACTTCCGCCATATTACCCTCAAACCACAGATATGAAATGTTACCTGGTCTAGCCGAGATTCGAACCCGGCATCTTCTGATCAGGAAGACGCCACGTTACCCACTCGGCTTCAGAAAAACTTGATTTTAGTTACACGCTACCATATATTGCCTATCTCGCCCCTTCTTCTCTTGTTTGTTGTTTTAATATAATTCTGCAGTGCAAACCACGAGTTTGTCAAAAGTTTGAGTGCTTCTCCTGTTAAGTTAACTATTTCTGACTTAAGCCCTTTTGCTCTAACTTCAAAGATTTAAGTGACTGTATATCAATGTCAAGCTTCTAAGTTTAAAGTTTTTAACTAAAATGTGTTTTGGTTTTACAGGTAAGGCGGACAAACTAAATCTTTCTTGATCCTAAATTATGTAAGTACTTAATTAAATTAATGTATTACATATGATGATCTTTCTTTACACCACAGACGGTTTGTAAATCCCATACAAGCGATATTCTAGTCGCGATTAGGGCAGAGATGTTTTATTTTTAAATGGAAGAGAAGCAATTTTCAAGTCATAAAATATGACCAGAATGTAATACTGTAAATCATTATTTCAAACTGGTCAAATAGTCGTAGGTGATAGGTGTTTTATTTATAATAATTATATTGAGCCTTTTTCGTTGTTTGTGTTCACTATTTACTAACCTAAAAAAGACTGTCGGTTGTAAAGAATAATTACCTGATTCTAAAATTGCCAATTTGGTTGCTATGGTAATAAACCTAAATGTTTTCAAGAAACGTTGATTGATTCAGTATAGGCCTGACCTAAAATTGTGTTGAGCTGAAGATCCAAATCGGCTGTTTTATTTGTAATAATGTAACAACAAATTTTGGAATTAAATAAGCCTTTTTTGTTTTTATTTCGTTGAACTAACATAATTAACTGATTCTAAATTTTCTAATTTGGTTGATATGTTAATGAATGTAAATGGATTCAACATACTTGTGTCGATTCAGAATAGGGAACATTTAGAATTATGTTGGGCTGGGCATGAGCATCGAATTTTACCATTTTAATTCAAACCTTCTAATCAATATTTTGCTAAATGCTTTCTTAGTACACTTCTGCATAATGGTGTGAAGGTACCCATACGATTTTAAGGCTCTAGCTATCAACATTTTGGCTGTACGTTGATTATGAATCAGTCAGTCAAGACTTTTGGTATGCTATGAAAAAAAGTTTAACAGAGACATGTGGTAGAATCGATGAAGTCACAGCCAATGCCTTTCTTATTCCTTCGCTTTACTGTGTACTAACTATCTAGATAGGCCTTACACTTGTTCATCAGCAACAATCACTTTTTATCCGAGACGTCCGTGTTTTTAGGTTAGTTTGCGCTTGTTAAAAATGGTGGTTAAATAGTTGTGTTTATAGTGTATTATTTAGTGTGTTTATAGTGATAAGTGAATATAGAACCATGTGTTTAACTCACACTAATAAAGGATTCGGTCTACATTTAAGTGAGTTATAGTTGTAGTAGGACGTGTATAAATATATGTAGGCCTATTTGACTAGAGTAGCTATAGTTAACCATTATATTTACGTTTTCCTAACCTCAAAAATCTATTCTAAAGTTTACAATACGATCCTACGCCCTATTTCGGCAGAATAAGCCCCGTCTAGAATTAATTGTGTTGCTAAATTTCAAATCAGCTGTTTTATCTGTTATGGAACTGGGAGTGAACCCTGTATTTTGACCAATTTCAACCCTTAAAATCAATATTTTGTAAAATCAATGTATTTATTTCTTAGTGCAAATCTACATGGTGGTATGAAGTTACCCTGAAAGTTTTAAAGCTTTTAGATATCATATTTTTTTTACGTTGAATATAATTCAGTCAGTTAGTGATTAGTTTGTGTGACTTTTAAAACTATAAGTAATTTACTTACTTGTTCATGACGAGTTTCGGAACTTTATTCCATCATCAGATTCTCGCTCTGTTGAAGTCGTTAACAGTTTAAAATAAATACATACTCAACATAACACATATATACGCGCACAATAGCACAATATTACATATGTTTATAACTCGGCTTGTGTACATCGTCAAATACACACGGTCACTCATTACGTCGAACCTCTAACGTGTATACCGCCCAATGTTTGCTTTTTTTGTCATACATCAAATTGGAATGGAAGTTCAATTATTCATTTAACATAAGCTCCGGACTTTTTTCTGCGCTTTATAAATTTCATATTCTTCCAGCCCGCCCATTGGTTCACTCTTCATACATATGTGTAATGACTTTAAATTGGTATCAAAATTGGAATATGAATGGTTTTTATCCCAATAAAAAATAAAAATTTATTTGTCAAAAATCGACAAGTTCTATGAACATATGGAAAACTTTCAAAATATCTTAGTATGTTTCTTTTGAAAGGTTTACATACCTAAAAAAGTACAATAAGTTAGAATAAATCTGAAAAGATATTATAGTATATTACACTTCAAGTTATTTTTTCGAATTTTCAAAGGGAGTACCGATTTGGAGTGCTCTAATCTAAATGCCCATTTTATTTTACTTAAAGTGTAAAAAAATTTTAATAAAATATTTAATATTGTAATATACAGTGTATGTTGTAATTATTACACAAACTGGTTACAAACAGAATATTTTTTAGAAATCTAAATTTTCTCAAACCGTTTTCGAGATATTTTTTTTCAACATTTAAACGTAGAGTAAAAAAAAACCATTTTGACCATTTTTGTGAATTTGATTAAAAAAGTACAAGGTTCCGGCAGATCGTTTATATCTTACGAACCGTTAAACGGATTTTAAATATAAAAAAAGATTTAGATTTACAATAACATTTTCTATAATATACAGTAGTTTCATATTTGTATGACTCTTTTTGAACTTGTAGTTACATTTTGAAAATAAAAAATTTCTATTTAACCGTTTGATTAAAATATTTTTTTTCTAATAACTTGAGTATTATTATTCATATCGTTCTGAAATTTTAATACGTTCTTTATACTATCATATACAACGACTGGGTAAAATGTGAAAGAGATAGAAAAACATATACAGTTTTTTTTTTAAGTGTTCACCTAAGAACTCTTTATAAGTTAAAATTTGCCATATAACGATTATTAAAGTTACTACGCGAACGAAATGAAACCAACCCCAGAACCACTGCTTAGGTATTTTTGTCTCTTGATAGGCAAAATATGACGTACGAAACATGCGTAGTTTCATTTGCATCTGTCCAGTGGTTATGTCGATATAATAAAGAACTAGCCAGTCAGTCAGCCATTTATACACAAACAATTTGGAACATTGAAATTGGGAATTGTAAATTTAATAAATTTTGTGTGTTGTAATAATATAAGACGTGTTGTATTTTCCAGAAAAAGATACAACCCTTATTAGCGGACTTTCTATAGGAAATATGGGCTATTGCTGTGCCCTTATGGTGATACCTGAAGTCAAAAGTGGTCAAGGAGCACCAATCATGGTCCCCAGAACATGTTGTAGGGTGTCATTAAAAACTATATATATGTGTGTTTGGAGGGGGGGGGGGGGGGGGTGATGGCACTCTAGAGGCCGCGTTTTACGCCCGATTTGGTCCAAATATTGGTACACAACTTGGTTTTCTAAGTGACTGAGACGAGTTCGTTAGCCAGAAAAGATCCAGCAATTTTTTTTGGCCGAATGTAATTTTTTCTGAGATTGTTGGAGCAAGAATAAAACATTGTTTGGTTTTATGTAAATAAATAAATATAGGAGATTATTCTGCACATATTTTTTTACAAACCCTTATAGCTAGTCTGGTTCTCCCAAAATCGAGCAAAACTTAAAATACCATAAAAGTACCCTGTTCAAATCAACGTTGAACGTTGAGACCGAAAGCCGGGAAGCGAACATGCAAAGCAAGTTTGTCCGCTGCAAGTGAAGCGAAACGAAGCGGCCCATAACCGATGCCGTAAGATCTAGGTGCAAACGCGCAAAGCGAGTTATTCCGCTTTGATAGGAACGAATCAGTGGGTAAGCTGGGGCTATAGGCTAAGGTGCAAACAAGTTGTACTGCACATTTCGTATATATGCAGGCAGCGCCTTCGTCATTAGACCAATTTTGCAAAAGGTTTATTGGAATTCTAAACTATAAAAACTGTATTTTGGAAATTCGCTCAACTCACGTCACCGGTTCAGCTGCGGGATCGAATTATTTCTTTGTTCACGTGCCCAATAAAGAGTCTGAAATAAGAACGCGTTTTTATTATGCTTGTAATAAATAGATTGCAAATAGCGGAATTACAGAAAATAATTCAATTAAAGAAACATAATCTCTGTTCCCTGCGTTCACTCTTTCTGCAATGAATAACCAATTCAGATAAAAAACATCCAATTTAAATTATAATCAAACTTATTCCTCCCCTCGTCTCGTGCTAGACTGCTGCATCAGCTGGGCTGTAGAGAGGTGGTTAGGGTGGGGCGAGCTGGAGTTCTAATTAATTGACTAAGATGTAAGAAGATTGCGCTGCCCCTAATTAGGGTTTACTCACTCTCGGCGCTCCGGGGTCTTAGGGACGTGTTTTCATTTTGATTTTGGTTCATTAATAATTTATGTAAACGGATTTTTCATACACTGACAAATACAATTTGTTTTAAAAAGTCTGGAAACGGCTTAATATCTCAAAACGCACGAGTCTTATTAGATATAAATAATTCGACCATGCAGCTGAACCGCTGACGTGAGTTGAGCAAATTTCCAAAATTAAGTTTATAGGCCTATATGTTTTAGGGTTTCAACCAACAATTTTGGAAATAGGACTACTCACGACGGTGCTGAATAGCTGCAAAATGTTTCGCACGGCATTCCGCATATTGGGAGTATCTTCAATACACAAAGCATTACGTGTTTCGCACGCCATTCCGCATATTAGGAGTATCTTCAATACACAAAGCATTGCGTGATTCGCACGCCATTCCGTATATTGGCAGTATTTGCAATATACAAAGCGTTGCGTGCTTCGCACGCCATTCCGCATATTGAGACTATTTTCAATACACAGTGCATTGAGAGCTTCGCACGCCAACGCCCGTATTGGGAGTATCTTCAATACAAAATGCATTGCGTGCTTTGCACGCCAACCCCACGGTAAAATCCACCAAATGGCTTTGATCCGGGTACTTCTATGTTATTTTACGTTTTGATGTATTTTGGGTGAACCAAGCGAGCTATAAGGTTTCGTAAAAAAACAAAATGTGTAGAATAACATCCTAAATTTTTTTTGTAGAAAAGCTCTAAAAAAAATGTATTCTCTTAGGAAAAATCTCAAAAAATAGTTACTTCCTATCACAAAACGTGCTTCCGGTTTTTGGATTTTTTTGGATAACGAACTCGTCCGAGCGAGGTAGACATCCAACATGTGTACCAAATTCGAACCAAATTGGACTTAAAATGCGTCCGCTAGAGTTCGTACACATACATACATAAATATATATATATCATTTTTAATGACACCCCAAAACGTGTTCTGGGGACCATGATCGGTGCTCATTTGCTACTCCCGACCTTCGGTCTTACCATAAGGGCCACTGCATAGCTCATTTTTTCTATGGAAATTCGTTAATAAATGCAGTTATTCACAGCGATAAAAGAAACACTTTTTTGGTGCGTTTAAAATGTTTGTCCCCCATCTTGGATCTGCCATCCTGCAATGAAAATGGTTTAGTAGTCGTGTGTTACTTGATTTTAATGTAAAATGTGACCAAAAAACGATGGTTAAATCCTTTTTTGTAAATCTAAATCCGTGTTTAAGTAATCGTCAGTCGAATAAGCGAAAACACAAAATCGATAGTCAACTCAATCAAATAGATATCGAATCGCATATTACTATAATTCTTTTACTACTTTAAACTTTTTTTTTTAAAGGTGATTAAAAAATACTAATTGTAACTATCGCCTTAAACTTTGTTAATTAACATGATTAGAGCAATGAAATAACTCAGAAAAATAAGCAACCTCAGACGGAAAAACAAATTTGTAAAAGACAACAAATATAAGATGATTTATTTTTTTAATAATCTATTTAAACTCGAAACAATTATCAACAAAAATAAAATTCTAAAAAGAATTGCATTTATTTCTATATCATAAGACGCGTATATTTTTAGATTTTAAGCTGTTTCCAGACTTTTTAAACACCCTGTGTGGATGGTGTACGAAATGAATAGAATCGGAATGGGCTTACAGCTGCAGTATTACAACTGACTTCAAAGTTGAAGGTGCTGTTTGCATCAAAGCAAGAAACGAGACAATTTTATTAGAGTCTGTTTCAACTGACAGATATTTTTAACCCGAAATGTAAGGAATAGGCCTACTATCCGTGTTCAAATCTCAGTGAATAAAAGAAAAATATTAAGAGTTGAAGAACACAAACATTTGTCAAACGTTGTTTGAAGGTTAAATCTCTGGTAAAATATTGGTGTTTAAGAATAAAATGATTTAGGGAGTGTATACAAAAGTCCAAAAACGAACTTCGTTAACGTTTATGTTTGCCGCTTTGTACCCGTTAAAGCAAATTTGATCTAGTTTATATTTGAATGGTATTTTTTTTTTTTTAATACCAACCATTCAGGAGATGTGTTATTGAAATATAGAAGATATTTAGTGTGACCCAGTGGGCAGGGATGTATACATAATTATACAAATACATCAATCCTTCATAATACATAATTAATGTATGAATTAATGTCCATCATTCACAAAACAAACTTGATTCAGAATGCAAGTTAGAGAATATGTGCAAAATCGTAGCTAGTCTCGGAAGTGCCGAACAAGCGTCTCCGGATGGGATCAATTGACGATGAAGTATTTTGGAGTACGGGTGTCCATTTGAAACAAATGTTCGATGTTTCAATCGAACTTGTACATCGATGTAATACGACGTATCCATTAGTAAACATTGATGTTTTTAAACTTCGAATACTCTTGTTTATATGATTATAATTATGTTAAACATGGTCTGTTTTTAGGCGAAAGTATCGAAATATTCCAATAATTAAAAATTATTCCATTCATATTCAAATTTTGACACCAATTTCCAGCCATTACACATATGTAAGAAAAGCAAACAAATGGACGCGCTGGAAGAATATGAAATCTACAAAGCACAGAAAACAAGTCCGGGGCTTATGTTAAATGACCATTTGAACTTCCATTCCAACTTGATTTACGACAAGGCAATAGCAATAGATAAGAAAAACAAACATTGAAAGTTATTCATATTAGCAGTCCGAAGTACTTAGTGTCCGGTCATATTCGTCCGTGTGCACACGCGGAGTATATCTTATGTGTTATTGTGCGCGTTTAAATGTATTTGTGTTGTATTGATTGTTTATTTATTTTAATGTGCTAACGACCTCACTAGAGCGAGAATCTGAGGATGGAATAAAGTTCCGAAACGCGTCAATGTTCAAGTAAGTAAGTTACTTTAAACAAATAAAAGTCACACAGACGGAAAAAAATTATTCTTTTTATTCAAATTTGTGACTTGGATACAAATACAATGAGTTTTACAATGTAATATGTTTGTTGAAAGTAAAGAAACCCTTTAGCGTCGAGCGGCAGTCGAAAAATTATCTAACTGGTTTGATCCTGAGCAGCACCCTGCGGCGAGCGTTATTCCAACGCTTATCCGCCGCTTGCATCGTAGCCAGCCAACCGTGTTTAACAAGGAAACTCCATCAGTTAGATAATTTCCGTGCGCCGCTTGCAACTGCTACTGCCGCCCACCGCTCACCGCTCACCGCTTGCATCGTAGCCCAGGCTTTATTTTATGTGCCATTTTTATTTAGAGTTTTAAACTACTGTGCTTATCATCTTTGGGCGCACATTTACTATACGACCCTACGCCAACAGAAATGCAGGAAGAATATAAAAATAAAAAATAGGCTGAAGTTCTAACTTATAGTCTTTAGTCACGGTATGTTTACATGTATTCAACATTTAAAGAGTAGAAAGTAAAACAAGGTCGTCGTCTGGAAAAACGCCGAGATAATTTTTGACCAAGAAAAAGAGTAAAATCAAATCGGATGAAAAGTAGCAATACATTCAGTAGGACAGTGCATTCGAAAGAAAATACATCGTTGCATCGAATAAATTTCTACCTATGTAATACTGTACATCGGATTGATTCGATGTATCGAATCGTAAACATTGATGTTTTCGATGCATCGATGTATATCAAATATCCCTATTTTGGGGGCGGGCAGTCTCTTGGGAGAAGACTCAACGATTAGACGGCGTGTGTGGTTCCTCTAAGTACCCTTTTCCGGCTAGTTAAAGAATCGGGAAAATATAAATAGCCAGTAGGATTTGTTTTGCACTAGATTAGCACTGAAATAAAAGAAAACTTTTCTTTTCCCGCAGACCTTCGCGCCATCTTTTCAGCTCGGAGTCCATTATGACAGCTCCGGAGTTGAAGAGGACCAAGGACAAGCTGAGACCTACCATTACATTAGTACGCAGACACAATACTAACAACATATCAAACCGACCTTTTGCACCGCAAACCCCTATTTCCTGACGTATTTACGGGACAGTATACCGTACAATGGATAATTTAATTGTTGATATGAGGCACATTTCGCCTTTTTAAATGCAAACCATCAATACAAATCACATCTCGAGACTGGCATACTTTAATGTTGAACTGATACTACTATCAATGGGTTTGTAATGTTATCGAGTCATATGCATTTGTCTCAATCTTTTAAACTATAGTGGAAATAACACAACGTTTATAAATTAAGTTTGTCCCTTACAATTTCATAACCGAATCCGATTATAGCCGAACCATCCCGATTATCGCCGAACGTCGTAACACTTATAAAAATCACGCTAAATACAGTTAAATTCAAAGCAAACTGTTTTAAATGGTGAAAGAAATCACGTTTAACAGCAACAAAATTTTACATTTTGCATGGAAAGGTAGAAACATGGACAGTTTAGAAAGTTTTTTTTAAATAATGTCCTCATTTGTATTCTATAATTGATTGAGTTACAAAAAGTTGTAAAAAAAACTTTAGATAAAGGGATGTGTAAATGATGGGTGAAAGTTTACCTTACGATGCTACGTCATATTGCGGCAGAGGTGCCAACCTATACGCAAGAAAATGCTCTATATCAAAGACCTCGAAAGAATACCATTGAGGGACGGGCTTGTGTACACCGAGACCTTGAACGCTCCAATCGCCTTAGTGCGACGTAGTCACGTTCTTCCAACACTTCTAACTGAATGCGGCTGACTCAACGCATTTATAATTCTTACTATGCGCTCAAGCCTCGAGGCTAGTAGAATGGCAACGCTGCGCGCCCATCCTATCGGCCGCCATGCAACGGTATTCTTTAGTGGCCTTTGATATAATACGTAATTGTAATGTTAAGTTCTATATCTAAATGTATTAAATAAATTAAAACAAAAAATATAACTAACAAAATTTAAAGTAATTAATTATGAAATAAAACACTGTAAACTCAAACTCAATTCACAAATTATTTATGTAGAGAAATATTAGACGTATATTTTCAATGGCATCGGACTGCGCATGCGAACGTAAATAAACATGATTGTCGGACTAGACTATTCCTACAACCTAACATCACTTAATAAAACAACATATATAACAACACAGAAACACACACAATTTTCACTTTATAAAATTCAATGTTCATCCTACTTAACATCAAACTACGGATATTCGATATACAACGGTGTTCACGATTCGATACATTGAATCAATCCGACGTGAGTAACAAGGGCGCACATGTATTCCTTACATCGATGTATTTTGAATAAATAAAAATAAAAAAATGGCCTGAAGTTCTATTTTATAGTCTATAGTCGCGATATATTTAAATGCATTCAAAATTAAATATTATAATGTGATTAGGTTGGCAGTACTTAAGGTTGTCTATTAAATAAAAAAAAGGATATATGTCACCTGCAAACATATCAGCTGACGGTCGTAAAGTTAATTTACACCAAGTATTGTGAACAATTTTAAACTGTAGCTTCAAAACTTAAACTTACCAGAACTTTATACATTTTGAAATTAATTAGAAGACCCGTTTTAAAAACTTTTTTCAAGATATTTGTTTTATGTTTCGGGCCATTTTTATGGCTTCTAGTGAGTACGAAACACGATTGAACAGACCTTCTAAACAAACAAAAAAACTGCTATTCTTGGATAGTTTTTGTAAAGTCATTATTCATTCATCGACACGAACGAACTTTAACGCTACGTTCTTATCGAATCCACAATTACCTAATTCGTTTAATTCAAGATTATCTGTGATTTATTAGGACCAAACGACGTGTTCCCTTAAGGGACAAGGCGAGAGATTTGGCAACGGCTCAAAACGGTGTAGAAGCCCAATTACGACGCCCCTTCCAAAACCACTTAAACCGCACCATCTGTCATTTGTGTAACTGAGTGCCTGCGAAAACCTAATCCTATTTCAGATTTAAATTTTCTGATATTGTTATATGTAAATTTTGGTTTAACGTTTGAGTCTGATGATTTTAGCACAAACTATATACATACAAGTACCTTAAATGCTTTTATTTTGTTTTTTTAGGCGAAAAATTAGTTCATCAACGTCTGGTACGATACGGAGAGTGTAATGTTTCTAAACGGAACGTATAAACAAAGCAAAAGAAAATATATCGGAAGTTAAAAGTAATTAGCAAACATAAAATTTGGACTAACTTAACAAATAATAATACGAATACGCGGCTGACCGCTGAGTTGAGAGATTTTCCAAAATTAAATTTATAAGTTTAAGTTTTTTAACTATTTGGGAACTTGGTCTACTCACGAATGCGCTGACTAGCTGCCTAGGCGTACGAAATATATTAGTAGAATTTGTTTGCACCTCAGCCTCCAGCCCCGGCTCACGCGCTGCTTCGATCCGCTCCGCTTGCACCTCGGATTACGGACTACTTCGCTTAGCTCGCAGCTTAAAAACTAGCTTTTTATGGTACTTTTATGGTTGTTTTACGACAGTCTATAAGAGCATGTAAAAAAACAAAATGTGCAGAATAATCTCCTCTATATTGTGTATGTCGTGTGTACCACATTTAGACCAAATTGGACGTAAATGCGTCCTTTTGAGTGCGAACACATCTACAGGGTGTTTCATAAATTGGACGCCAGACTTTTGGAGTGGGTTCCTTACATAAAAATAAATTTAAAAAAGTTCATATAAACGAATGCAAGAAAAAGACTTTGTTTTCCAGATGTGCGTCTCTTTGTTTTTCTGTTTGTTTGTTTTACAAAATAATTCTTATTTATAGAAATGTTTGTTTTATGGAGTTCAAACTTGGCATGACGTTTAATCTAACAATGATCTATCTCAAGGAAAATAAGCGTTTGATTAGCTTTTCAAAATAGCGGCTGTGTGATCATTTCAAATCGAAATTACTCTATAGATTAAGTAATTTTCACAATATGGATAGAATGTGAAATTGGTAGAATAGTTTTTGTGTCTAAAGGGGGCAAAATAACAAACATTCATTTTACTTTCTCACTATACTATAATAGTACAGAGAAATTATAGTGATCGCAAAAAAAATCGATGTTGAGATGTTTGTGGAAATATCCGTTTTGGGACCCCCTGTGTCCAAAAAAGTAGTTTTTACAAAATATCTGTCTGTATGTACGTATGTCTGTATGCCTGTATGTATACAAAGCTAGAGAGAAAACTATTCGATCGATTTCGAACAAATTTGCACCAAACATGTCAATTAGTCCTGTATAGATGCACGAAAAAAGGGTTTGAAAATTTTTGAAAAACGATCCTGTTTTTGGCCAAAACACCCCCAAAAAATCAGTTATTATTTTTTTTTATAAAACACCAACTCTAACGATTTTGATAAAATTTGCCTTATTTGTAGCCCTTTACACTAGAACTGGCAATGCTATAACGAAAATTGGGAAGCCGGATTTTAGCGTTTTGCAAGCATATTTTTAAAAAATCACCAAAAATAGTAAATGAACCCCAATCCAAAGGTGTTCCACAGCTTTTTTGTAGAAGAAACTTCAAAGAATTCAAATATGCCACTAAAGTGTAAACATTTGTTTCTTTTGAAATTGTAAAAGTTATTAGCTTAGAAAGCAAAAAAATTTTAGAAACGGAAAAAAAGTCCAAATTTAGGCCTACATAAAAAATAGTAAAAAAATCTTGTAATTTTTTTCACAAGACACAAAAGTTTTATAATTTAGTTCTAAATAGAAATGTGTACAAATATATTTTAATTTCACAATTGTTTAGTTCAAAATAAGACTTTGAACGTTTTTACTACATAAGTTACAAATCATAACTAATTTCAAAGTGACTAGGCCTATTAATTTTTTACTTCAAACAATGCTTTTTTATACCAAAAACTCGAGAATGAAATGTAGAATCGAATAGATTTATACCCAGTTTCAAATAACTTTACATTTTGTAATGAAAAATTAAAAATAACAAATCGGCAACTAACCTAAAACCTTATTTCTTCACTTACTATTTTATTAGAACACCGTTATAAGCCTAATTTCACTCAAGCACAATCTACACTTATTTATTTATAACTAAAAATACAATATAACACTATTTTATAAAATGTAACAACCATAAAATAACACAAAACAAATGTCATAACTGACACATAACACCAACTCGACGACGGGATTTGACTCAATTTAGCAGTCAACTGTCAGCATACTTTAGTAACAACCTATGAAATCTAAATGTATTGAATTGGACATAGATAAAAACTGTGAAGTTTTTTTTTTTTAACCATATATTGTATATTTTAGGGATATATATCGAATAAGACTGTAAGAATCGATTCTAAACAGGCTTGCATATTGACCAAATCTATGACCAATTACAAGCTTTCACTGTAAATCTTTTAGAACAGTTGTTTTCAAAGTAACATGTGATTTGAAGACGCCGTTTTAAAGAGAATCGTCTGCTGAATTCAATGCTGTTATGATCTTCTTCATAAATGACTTCTGTCAGGAGTTGCAGACCACGGTATATAGAATACTAACGGTAGGGTTCACGAGTGGATGCGCAGTAACTCGTGACGTCAACGGAACCCACTTTCTCATAAGCTCCATAAGCTTATCATGTAAAAATTGAAGAGCCTTATGTAAAAATGTAATAACTTTAAAAATATTTAACCGATTTTAATAAAATTTTAACCACACATAGAAAACATATCTTTAATAATAATATGAAAAAATCAGATTGTTACAACAAATTTTAATACCTTTACTGATTAGGCCTATAAAAATTACTTTCCGGTATCTTTATTCGGTGAAAATTTGTTTGTTCATGTCTTCAGTAAAATTTGAATAACTTTTAAAAATATTTAACCGATTTTAATAAAATTTGAACCACATATAGAAAACATCTATAATAACAATTTAAGAAAATCAGGTTGTTAGAACAAATTTTAATACCTTTACTGATTAGGCCTATAAAAATTACTATTTCAAATTCGACAAATGGTGAACAATATTTTTTTTATTTTGAATTATTTGACATTTATTTTAATTGCGTATTGGGATAGGAATATAATAAGTTATAGAGAATTTTATTGTGAATCCAAATCTTTTTTAATATTTAAAATCGAATAAGTTATATATATCAAAAGATATATACATTTTTTAAATGTATTGTAAAATTTGGTTTACAAAGTATATACGTTTTCGATAGATACCTAAAAATTTAATAATAATAATTTATAAATCAAATATTTTATGATATCTTGATGATTTTTCACAGAATGTGTATAATAATCTCTGGTTATTTTACACATTAAACTCTGTATTAAACTCTGATTTTAGATTACTAGAATTTAATACTTATAGCTAGTAGTCTAGTGTTAGGGAATACTCGTACGTATTTAGTTTTTATTTTATTTAGTTTGCGGCATTATTTGAATCCAAATAAAAAATGGACATGCAGTTAATGACAATATTTAATTAACCTTAGATATTTAACTCATAACACACTTACAATCCTAATACACGTACACTAGCAAAACCTTCAATCGGGAAGTAAATGGATGAAATAGTTGACATGTAAAAGAGAAATGAAAATCAGTAGTTTATTATTGATTGCAGTCGTATTAACAGAGTATATTATTATACACATTCTGTGAAAAAATCATCAAGATATGATAAATTATTTGATTTATAAATTATAATTATTAAATTTTTAGTACCTATAGAAAACTAGTATATACTTTGTAAACAAAATTTTACAATACATCTTAAAAATGTATAAGTTATATCTTTTGATATATAAATTCGATTTTAAATATTAAAAAAGATTTGGATTCACAATAAAATTCTCTATAACTTATTATATTCCTATCCCAATACACAATTAAAATAAATGTCAAAAAATAAAAAATAAAAAAAATATTGTTCACCATTTGTCGAATTTTAAATAGTAATTTTTATAGGCTTAATCAGGAAAGGTATTAAAATTCGTTCTAACAACCTGATTTTTTTAAATTGTTATTATAGATATGTTTTCTATATGTGGTTCAAATTTTATTAAAATCGGTTAAATATTTTTAAAGTTATTCAATTTTTACTGAAGACATGAACAAAATTTTCACCGAATAAAGATATCGGAAAGTAATTTTTATAGGCCTAATCAGTAAAGGTATTAAAATTTGTTCTAACAACCTGATTTTATTAAATTGGTATTATAGATAATTATGTTTTTTATATGTGGTTCAAATTTTATTAAAATCGGTTAAATATTTTTAAAGTTATTCAATTTTTACTGAAGACATGAACAAACAATTTTTCACCGAATAAAGATA